>OY740810.1:16415950-16641644 GCA_963514005.1 Raja brachyura | reverse complement strand
GTTTGACTAATCTTCTTGAATTGTTTGAAGAGATTACTAGGGAAATTGATGAGGGTAAAGTGGTGGATGTTGTCTATATGGACTTCAGTAAGGCCTTTGACAAGGTTCCACATGGAAGGTTGGTAAGAAGGTTCAATTTTTGGGTATTAATAGTGGAGTAGCAAGATGGATTCAACAGTGGCTGAATGGGAGATACCAGAGAGTAATGGTGGATAACTGTTTGTCAGGTTGGAGGCCGGTGACTAGTGGGGTGCCTCAGGGATCTGTGTTGGGTCCACTGTTGTTTGTCATATACATCAATGATCTGGATGATGGTGCGGTAAATTGGATTAGTAAGTATGCAGATTATACTAAGATAGGTGGTGTTGCGGATAATGAAGTAGATTTTAAAAGTCTACAGAGAGCTTTAGGCCATTTGGAAGAGTGGGCTGAAAAATGGCAGATGGAGTTTAATGCTGATAAGTGTGAGGTGCTACATCTTGGCAGGACAAATCAAAATAGGACGTACATGGTAAATGGTAGCGAATTGAGGAATGCAGTTGAACAGAGGGATCTAGGAATAACTGTGCATAGTTCCCTGAAGGTGGAATCTCATGTAGATAGGGTGGTAAAGAAAGCTTTTGGTGTGCTGGCCTTTATAAATCAGAGCGTTGAGTATAGAAGTTGCAATGTAATGATAAAATTGTACAAGGCATTGGTGAGGCCAATTCTGGAGTATGGTGTACAATTTTGGTCGCCAGATTATAGGAAAGATGTCAACAAAATAGAGAGAGTACAGAGGAGATTTACTAGAATGTTGCCTGGGTTTCAGCATCTAAGTTACAGAGAATGGTTGAACAAGATAGGTCTTTATTCTTTGGAGCGCAGAAGGTTAAGGGGGGCCTTGATAGAGGTCTTTAAAATGATGAGAGGGATAGACAGAGTTGACGCGGATAAGCATTTTCCATTGAGAGTAGGGAAGATTCAAACAAGAGGACATGATTTGAGAATTAAGGGACAAAAGTTTAGGGGTAACATGAGGGGGAACTTCTTTACTCAGAGAGTGGTAGCTGTGTGGAATGAGCTTCCAGTGGAAGTGGTGGAGGTAGGTTCGATTTTATCATTTAAAAATAAATTGGATAGGTATATGGACGGGAAAGAAATGGAGGGTTATGGTCTGAGTGCAAGTAGATGGGACTAGGTGAGAGTAAGTGTTTGGCGCGGTCTAGAAGGGCCGAGATGGCCTGTTTCCGTGCTGTAATTGTTATATGGTTATCTGGTTATAATATGGATGTGATGTTTTCGGTTGGGACCCTTTTTCAGACTCTCGAGTGTAGTGGGTATTACAGCAGTGCTAAGAAAGGTCCCGACCCGAAATGTCACGTATCCATGATCTCCAGAGATGCTGCCTGACCTTCTGGGTTACCCCAGGACTTTGTGTCTATTTTTATCTATGTAGCTGTCCTCAGAACTGAACCACGTGCTCCAGCCTCTGGAGTGGGACGCGTCGATGGATGCGCAGGAAAAGCAGTGCCTACTGCCGCTGATGTGACTCCTACACATCCTCTGTTCTGGACTTTATAAACTCCACCATCAATAGTGTCACCTCCCTCAAACAGGTGACCATATTCCCGAATCAGAAGCCATGGATGAATAGCGAGGTCAGGCTACTGCTGAAAGCACGGGACACCGCTTTCAGGTCAGGCGATGCTCGAGCCTACAGTTCAGCCAGGGCTAACCTGAAGAGGGGCATCAAGAAGGCCAAGCACTGCCATAAGCTCAGGATTGAGGAGCACTTCAACAACAACTCCGACCCCCGACGCATGTGGCAAGGCATCCAGGCCATCACGGACTACAGACCCGCCAACACCACCCCCACATCCAGCGACGCCTCCTTCCTTGAGGAGCTCAATCACTTCTATGGCCGCTTCGACAGGGACAATCTAGAGACAGCCATCAAGGCTGTGCTACCTGCCGATCACCAACCCCTCACACTCACCCCCTACGACGTATACGTGGCACTGAGTAGGACTAATGCACGTAAAGCTGCTGGCCCTGACGGCATCCCCGGGCGCGTGCTCAGGGTCTGTGCGGCGCAGCTGGCAGACGTCTGGACTGATATCTTCAACCTGTCACTTGCCCAGGCAGTTGTCCCCACGTGCCTTAAAACCACCTCCATCGTGCCAGTGCCAAAACACTCCACTGCGGCAAGCCTCAACGACTTCTGCCCAGTTGCACTTACCCCCATCATCACCAAGTGCTTCGAGAGGCTGGTCCTGGCACACCTCAAAAGCTGCCTACCCCCCACACTGTATCCCTATCAGTTTGCCTACCGCAAGAGCAGGAGTACGGAGGATGCCATCTCAACGGCACTTCACTCCGCCCTCTCCCACCTCGACAACAGAGACACTTACGTAAGAATGCTGTTCATCGATTACAGCTCAGCATTCAACACCATTATACCATCAAAATTGATCGCCAAACTCGGTAATCTGTGCATCGCTCCTTCCCTCTGCAACTGGATACTGGACTTTCTAACCAACAGACCCCAGTCTGTTAGGTTAGACAAGCACACCTCTTCAACCCTCACCCTGAACACCGGCATTCCACAGGGCTGTGTGCTGAGCCCCCTCCTCTACTCCCTCTTCACCTATGACTGCACACCTGTACATAGTACTAACACCATCATCAAGTATGCAGATGATACAACGGTGATTGGCCTCATCAGCAACAACGATGAGTCGGCCTACAGGGAGGAGGTCCAGCACTTAGCAGCATGGTGCGCTGACAACAACCTGGCCCTTAACTCCAAGAAGACCAAGGAGCTCATTGTAGACTTCAGGAAGTCCAGGGGCGGCACGCACACCCCCATCCACATTAACGGTACGGAGGTGGAACGTGTTTCTAGCTTCAGGTTCTTGGGAGTCAACCTCTCCGACGACCTCTCTTGGACCCACAATACCTCAACTCTGATCAAGAAGGCTCACCAGCGTCTCTTCTTCCTGAGGAGACTGAAGAAGGTCCATCTGTCTCCTCAGATCCTGGTGAACTTCTACCGCTGCACCATCGAGAGCATCCTTACCAACTGCATCACAGTTTGGTATGGCAACTGCTCTGTCTCCGACCGGAAGGCATTGCAGAGGGTGGTGAAAATTGCCCAACGCATCACCGGTTCCTCGCTCCCCTCCATTGAGTCTGTCCAAAGCAAGCGTTGTCTGCGGAGGGCGCTCAGCATCGCCAAGGACCTCTCTCACCCCAACCATGGACTGTTTACCCTCCTACCATCCGGGAGGCGCTACAGGTCTCTCTGTTGCCGAACCAGCAGGTCCAGGAACAGCTTCTTTCCGGCGGCTGTCACGCTACTCAACAACATACCTCGGTGACTGCCAATCACCCCCCCCCCCCGGACACTTATTGCTATTTATTCAAATAATTTGCTGTGTCGCTCTTCCAGGGAGAGGCTAAATGCATTTCGTTGTCTCTGTACTGTACACTGACAATGACAATTAAAATTGAATCTGAATCTGAATCTGAATCTACTGCCGCTGACATTTTCTCCAGTCAGATTCTCACGAAGCTAGTGAAAAACAGAGGCAATCCCAATTCTTTTATGTATTACTGAGGACAGATACAGGGCTTCACCGCCTTACTTGAAACCCACTTTCATTCACAGATGTGGCACCATGGAGTTATGAAAGCTTCTGAGCAATCAAAGTAAAAGTGGTAATTTACAATAAACCTAGCCATCATGTATGTCCTCCAGGATGGTGTCAGATTCACAATGAGCAGTGACATCTCCGCAGACCGCAGCAGCCTCCTTAACCCCAGCCATTCTGAATGTGTAATCCACCGTAGGTCAGCAATTTGTCCCTGGAATCCATGCTGTCAGCAAACCAAGCCATTCTCCCCGCCCTCTGCCAACTAACACAGTTCCCGATTATTCTCATTCATCACCAAGCTTGTTATTTTGTTCCAGCTAATACCAACTAAATCCATCGTTCTCACCCATCTCCCCACTAACAGGTTATTCTGGTTGCTCCACATAACCTCAAGTAGTAGAAAGCTCTCAGGTGAGTGTCCTTACTGTGCACTGATTACATGCTTTACGTAAATGCGTTCCAATTGCAATTAATATGTGAAGACCTATTCAGAATTACATCGGATTTGTATTGAATAACGAAGGGGAAATTGTTTTGACTGCAGGAGTTCTGTAAGTAGGGGATATTAATTTATAATGATTGACCAGTTATCTGGAGAACCGCTGCATTACACAGCCTGTGGATGTGGTCTTGGCACATTGCTTAAAAGGAAGCTGTAAGCTCAGAGGGCCACAGGTATACGTGAAGAGCAGAAGCATTCAGGACTGGGCTGCAGAAAACAATAGTGGGATTCATTTCAAAAAGAGGGAGCGACATGATGAGCCAAATGCTTCCTTTTGCAGGGAGGTGGTGAGCAGGTATACGGTGAGGCCAGCTCATTGAAGCCTTTGAGCAGGGAGAGCAGGGGAATTGTGAGCCCAAACTCACATTTCTCCCTCCACCTCCCCTTCCACATTTTGAGCACTTCACACATTCTCAAACAGTATAACTCACAATTAGTGCTCCCCTTTCTTGGTTTTCTGGTTCTGTATAATCTCAGCAGAACATGATGGTGGCTGGAATTCACAAATCTGCTCCTATCCTGTCCACATGTCCAGTAAAGAATGATGAGCACATACCTCAGACAAAATAGAGTGATTATGAGGGTGACAGATGGAGTCATAGAGTCATACAGCATGGAAACAGGCCCTTCAACCCAACTTGCCCACACTGACCAACATGCCTGATCTACACTAGTCCCATCTGCCCGCGTTTGGCCCATGTCCCTCTAAACCAACCCTATCCATGTGCCTGTCTAAATGTTTCTTAAACATTGCGATAGTACATTGTATTGAGATAAAGGCATGATAGTGATACAGCACAGAAAGAGGCCCTTTGGCCCACTGAGATGTGCTGACCAACTAGCATCACTTTTTACACAAATCCTACCCAAGCCCAATTTATTCTCCCCAACTCCTCTCAGATTACCACTCATCCATATACAAGGGACAATTTACAGTGGCCAATAAATCCATCGACCTTTGGGATGTGGGAGGAAACTGAAGGAAACCCACAGTCACAGGGAAGACGTACCAACTCTGCAGATTTAAACTGGGTCGCCCTGCAGCTGTGAGGCAGTGGCACTACTCTCTACACAATAAAGTGCAGCAATATAAAGTGCTGTTATGGGAAATGTTCAATGCTCTCATGTCAAAGCTATGTGACAGAAACCAGGCATTCCTAAAATAGAAGCTGAAAGGAATTTTCAGAGATGTCTGAAGTGCGAAACAATAGACACACCCTGAAATTCCTCACCGACAACATATGATACACCCTTCTTTCAGTTCTTGCGCATAGGATAAGGTGGTGTCTGAACCGTGCCTTCAGTGGCACTGCAAAGTTATTTCACAAACGTGCAATTGTTCAAATCATCGAAAGCTGCTTGGCTCCTATTGTGAGCTGCTTGTTTGTAAGACCCATCCGTTTAGTCACACCTCCCATAGTTCTTTTTCTGGAGCGCAGCAACCTTTTCTACCTCAAGTATTTTACAGGCCATCTCTGCATTATGAACACCCAACATAGGCACTCCTACTTGTGAATGAGCTTCCAACATATATTATATTCAAAACTTTGACGCGTACATACGGTGGACATACGGAACATACGGTGGCACCTATGAAGGACAGAACTGGTCTCCTTTTTTTCTCTACTTTTGTAATTCTTTCTTATCAGTCTCATGCTTTTGATGCCATTTGTTCCAATAATGTGGAGATATGGTTACCATATCTGGTGATTTTTGTGTATTTTCCAACTTACAGACAAAATTAATTTATGGACATCTGGAAAATCGGGACACATATGTTACTCTAGGACGGTCTGCATATTGTACACTTTTGAATGTTATCTTTAAATCTGCTTTGACCATCCTCTTTGGCAACACATTCTACACCATAATTATCTGATGTACAAAACCTCCAATTGCATCTGGTTCTTTTGTCAATTATCTTTAACCCCTATCTATCTGCCACTGGCAACAAATTACATGTACGAATGGGTCGACTGGACTTGTATGCTGGAATTTAGGATAAGAGGGGATCTTATAGAAACATATAAAATTCTTAAGGGATTGAACAAGCTAGATGCAGGAAAAATGTTCCCTATGTTGGGGGAGTCCAGAACCAGGGGTCACAGTTTAAGAACAAGCCTTTCTCAGGCCTTTTAGGACTGAGATGAGGAAAAACCTTTTCACCCAAAAAATTGTGAATCTATGGAATTTCACTGCCACAGAAGGCAGCGGGGACCAATTCACTGATGTTGTCAAGAATTAGATTTAGCTCTTAGGGCTAAGGGAATCAAGGTATACGGGGGAAAAGCAGGAACGGGGTACTGATTTTGGATGATTAGCCATGATCATATTGAATGGCGGTGCTGGCTTGAAGGGCCGAATGGCCTACTCCTGCACCTATTTTCTATGTTTCTATATACTCTATCAAATCCTTCCTAATTTTGAACAATGCTATAGAATCTCTCCTTAACCTTCTCTGTTCTTGTCCAGCGTGGGCAAGTTCAGATTTAACTGAAGTCAACCCACAACTTTTCTACAATTTCTTCCTCTCAGTTCTTCATGCTCTTTCTCATGTGCGGTGCCCAGAGTTGAACATAATACTACACATAGGGCCTAGAAATTTTTTTGAAAGGGTTTTATACTATTTCCTTGTGTTTGTACTTAATATCTTTTATCCATAGTACCAGTACATTTTACTTTAAAATGTTCTCAGATACCTCCACCTTCAGAATTATGCACACTCCCTATCTGTTTGTGCAATTTCTTTTAACATTGGTGTCATTTAAATTTTATTTTCAATTCATTTTGGGAATTTTTATGTTACTGGTAAGGCCAACATTTATTATCCATCCCGAATTGTCCTTGAGAAGGTGGTTTGGAACTGTTGGTGAACATTCCATTAACTTGTCATTTGATGTCAATGTTGCCATTTCTTACTAATACATCTATTTAATTGGTATTAATGCATCTGCAAGTCACTGCTAACTGGAGGCCAACAGCTGGAGAAAACCTGTCACCAGGCTCTTCAGGTGTTTGGAATGCAGGGTGCTGGAGGCTCGGTCTCTTGCCCTGAGATTCTTGAAGATAACTTTTTGTTTCTGGAAAAATGCTGCTTTTGACCATTTTGCACCTTGCTCTGTGTATTTGCTGCCTTTGGTCTGTCATTTTCATTTTATTAATTTGATAGTTCAGAATATCAGACTGTCACTGGTGTTTATGGGGATGGGACGAGCATTGAGAATGTTCCTGTGTATGAAATGAAGGAGGGAGCTGATAGAACAGTACCTAAGCCACTTGGCCATTTCAGGTAGCCAACCCAGCAGAAGTATCAGAAGTATCAGAGTGCTCTGTTTCACACAGGTCGATCTAGTACTTCTGGGTAACCTATAGACACCAGCAAAGATGGCTTGTTAATGTAGATAAAAGTTACACTGGACCGCAAACTGGCAAGTCACTAAACTAGGAGATGTTGGATATTAGTACATTGGTCATCTGAGAAATATGACATGGGAGCACTGGATTTTCAGAGTAAAATCTGGACACACTGGAATTCTGCCATGGTTTACTTTCAGTGAAAATGGTCAGAATTCTCTACTGCTTCAGTTTAGATGCTTTCTATCCCATATATAATGGGTATACAGGCATTAATGTTGGTTCGGGCTATTAGAAATACTAGCGTTTCCTCGGGGTTCTGTGTTTTTCCTCCCACGTCCTAAAGATGCATGGATTGGCGGGTTAATTGGCCCCTAGTGTGCAATGACTGGGAGATTCTGAGGAGAGTTAAAATTATTTATGGAGGATAAAATGGTATTAGCGTAGGATGGGTATTTGATTGTTAGCACAGACCCAGTGGGTTGAAGGGCCTGTATTTTTTATGACCTTATGATAAGTACAAAGTTCTGCGTGCTGGGCTGAAAGACTGGTTTCTTAAGTGTAAGATTCTACAGCTCTAATTAGTAACAATTAATATTCCAACAACCCCTCCACAGGCCCACCCTCTGCCAAGAGCAGCAGGGAAATGGGAACAGCACTACCTCCATGGTTCTGTTACCCTTGTGACTTGGAAATACGTTGAGTTCCAGTCTGAAGAACGTCCCCAACCCAAAACGTCACCTATATTCCCTCCACAGATGTTGCCTTACCTGCTCAGTTTCTCCAGCACTTCGTGTTGTGCTCAAAATCCTAACATCTGCCGTTCCTTGTATTGAGTTCCTTCACTTTGGATGGTCATTGCCAGTCAGGTCCCCATTCCAGCCCTGCCCATGGACAAACTGCATCAGTCCATGAAGGCAGCTCCTCGCTATTGGCAGGTACCGTAACTGGCCTCGTCACCAAGCCCCAATCTTGAGATCCTGGATTGAGATCAGAATCTGCACGGACTGTAACGTACTGAGCCAATTCACTTTGATTTCCATTTCCAAGCTGAATGTTTTGACACATGTTTACAGCACAAAAGGCTGCGTTTAGCTTTCAGTTTCTGTTAGTTTTTGTTTTCGGGAGCACAACAAGAAATGGCATCAGCATAAAGCTTCCTGTTCCTGAGCTCGGCTCCTGCAGGCAGGGATGAGAGACAGATATTCCTTTGCTGGCCCTTTCAACCAGCAGGTTCCTCCCTGTCCCATATTTCTCCCCTCATTCTTCCTGCCTAAATGTACCATCATACCTCTCACATTAAACTGCACATGAACGTACTTGCCCACTTTTCCAGTTTATGTCTGATTTTTCACTGGGAGAATTCCACTCTGCTTTTACCATGGGCTCCACTCCTCCTCTGCTCCCCTCACCCCTCTAGTTCCTGGGTCTTCTATTGGAAGTCAATGCTCCATGTTCCATGCCCCCTGGATTGGAAATGCTCCTTCCTGCCTGCAATCTCCACTTGCTCACCCCCTCCTTTTCTTGTTTAATTGGAAGAATCATGCCACTTTGGACGTGATTTGTGATAGTTACTGGCTTCAGTTGTTACATCTTTCTCCGCCCAGTACTGGAATGAGTTGATAAACCTACTGTAATAATTTCCGCTAGCCTGCAGCGGACACATTCTCTTCCAGGCTAATAAGTGACTGAACAAGTTTGACATTCATAAGGTGTTTCGTGGGGGAGGGAGGAGACTGCAACAGTACAGAACTCCGAAAGTGCAAGCAAACGTGTAACCTGATAGGGTGCAAATTCCTGAGACACTGGGTGTAACTCCGACCTTTGTAAAAGTGCATCATCTCTCTGAACTCTGCAGACTATATCAATGGACATTCCGGGAGTTGTTGCAGTGGGACCTGTCAGACGTTGTTCACCTGCTCTTAGAAGGAACCGTGGACCCTGAACAGAAAAGAAGCAGATTTCTTTACGAAATAAGTGAAAAGGAGAAAAACCAACAGAGAAGATGTTTAAATACACTCATCCTTGGCAAGCACTGTGTCAGATGAAGGACACAAAGTATAAGGTAAGAATTGAAACACAGGATAAACTTTCAGCTCTGTTGTTTGGCTTCTAAATGCAACTGTGATTGTGAATCGACAGCAGCATGAAGAGTGGGATTGTGGGGTGGCTCTGACCTGTAGAATTACAGCAGAAAGAGACTTGTTAAACCGGGTTATTATCTTCTGCTGATCTAAACAGATGAGGGTTTTGGATTCTGCTACCGTTTCATATGAAGAGATTGACACTACATTTCTCTTTGGACGAGAACCTTTCTCTTCAGCCCTTCAATTTATCATGCAATCCACTTAAACCTACAGTATGCCCTTGGTCAGAGCCCTCTGTACCCAGAGAATAGGTGCTTCCTGTCCACCCTGTCTGCGCACCTGATAATTTTAAACCTGATGAATCACCCAGGTTTAATCATGATTAATCAATTAAAGTGATTACATTTCTAAACACTCTCTTCTCTAGTCAGTACTAGAATAGGATGGTACGAGAATTCCTCGTTTTGTAAATAAACGTTTCGTAACTTTTCAGCTAGTTTATCCAGTAAAGCTAAGCTAAAACATAAACATAATCAATCAGTTAAATGCATTCAGAAAATTACAAACAGCAAAACGTTGAATAACTGGATTGATTTTCAAGACAAGATGTCGGATGTTTGGCCCAACTTTCTGTGTGAACAACAATAGGAATTTAGTGAGTGCAAGCATTGTGAAAGGACTCTCAAATATCAACCATCCCCGTCATCATACAGGTATCATCTGGAACACAAACATGCTTTCAAATATGACCCAGTGTCTTCAAACTAGTCAGTTGGCATTCCATCGTGCACAAATCACGGAACGATTCATTTGCATTTCATTAACAAATCAACAGAAACACCTGAGTTTGTTACTGCACATTTGGCAGTTTTAGACAGAATTCAGTTTGCAACTTTGGCCAAATTGTCCACATCCAAATTGACTGGAAAGCACAAGGTCTGAAATCCCTAGTACGACAGAGGGAATTAGTGATATGGTCATGATGTTTGGAACAAAAATCCGGGAAGAAATGAAGCAAGAACTGAGGGAATTACTGGAATCTGGAGACAGCTTTCCACTCACTTTAGAAGAATGGACCTCAAAGAGAAATTGAAGATGAGAATGAAGAGGACGATGTCTATGAAGAAGAGAAGACTGAGGAGTCTGATGATGAGGACACAGGCAATGATAATCCATTGCTGAATGGGTTGAAGATCAATCCGTAGATGCTGATATTCAACTTGCAGACAATGTTACAGAATTGATTTAAAAAATCCCCCAAATTAATACGTTTTTCTGCAAATCGCCCATGCGAAATTATTTACTGTAAATTTAATTTGATGTTAAAAAGGAAATGAGATGGCATCATTGATTCTTGACTGCAACACACATTGGAATTCTGAAGAAGGGTCTCGACCCGAAACGTCGCCTATTTCCTTCGCTCCTTAGATGCTGCTGCACCCGCTGAGTTTCTCCAGCTTTTTGTGTAACCATTGGAATTCAATGCTGGCTATGCTGAGGCGGTTATTTGAACTGAAATACGTCATACCAACAGTGCTTAGTGAGCTTTCATCCAGCCATCCTTTCCAATCTGAAATTTAGTTGCAGTGGCATCCGAGTTAGCTGACAGTTTGGATATAATTAAATGAGTGTCCTGGCACTTGGACGACATGATTGCAAATTAATCAAAGCTGACAAAATATTTGACTTCATGTTGACCAATATGGAGCAGCAACCCGGTGATATCGGCAGAAAACTGCATTAATCTTCTTAGACACTTGGATGCTCCAATGGATTACGACTCTGCCGGGAACTACCGACTAGCATTTCCACCAACAAATGTTCTTGTCAAAATTGTGAAAGATGTTTACATGCGGCTGTTCTCAAACAAAACAATGAATTATTTGATGACGATGGTGAAAAATATAATTATCAAGCAGAGCCTCTCTCTCTCTCTCTCTCTCTCTCTCTCTCTCTCTCTCTTTTTTTTTCTTGTTTGTACTTATATATATATATATATATATAAGTACAATAAGTATATATATATATAAAGATATATTTGGACCTATATTTGCGCTAGAAAGGTACACGATACCCATCTCGCCTTAAAGCTATGCCTCTGACTTTCAGAATGGAATGAAGTCAAACTCACACACCTTATCGGTTCAACATGACGTAGCCACATTCTTAACATTATGCAGCATAATTTGAGAGTCTAGTTCAGGAGGGGCTAAGATTGGTCTTTATACATCATATCAGTGTCGTCAACAGGTTTCGTAAGAATGTACATGCTAGTTTTTTCCATCGATACTCTTACAGATATGGTTGTGTTCGTGGGAACACACACTGGGAAGGGGTGGTTTGTAAAGGTCATCACTACTATCCACCTCTCTGTGGAATTGTCTCCGCAGCTTGCATTTATTAAGACAGGAGGTGAGATAAAAATACAAAAAAATGTGGATCATTCAATTACTCATGTAGAGTGTTCAAGAAGGAACCGCAGATGCTGGAAAATCAAAGGTAGACAAAAGTGCTGGAGAAACTCAGCGGGTGCGGCAGCATCTATGGAGCGAAGGAAATAAGCAACTCATGTATGGGACTGTATAGGAAGAGGAGGGTGTGATTAACAGCTCGGCATAGGAGGAGGCAGCACAGACTCTGGTGCTGTCTGACAATATAATATCCGTGGAGCAGAGGATGGGGGAATGCTCAGTCCCAGCACCAGGGAGTGTGATGGCTGGTGGTGAATTTTAGAAACTTTCCAAATCTCAGGGGGGTGATCAAAAGGTGGCCCAACAGCACGTTTGACATTTCAAGAGGCGCTCTGTTTGACTGGTGATAAAGTACAGGATGTCTCAAAGTGGCTGCAAAAGGTGAGGAAAGAGCCCGGTGAGATCTGTGCTGGAAGCAATGACTCCAAAGAGTGGAGGGAGAGGCAACTGCTGAGTGAGGATGAGGAGCTTGACTCTGTCCAGGGACTCCAACAGGGTCCTTTCAGGTGAGGCAGAGATTCACTTGCACCTCCTCCAACCTCATCAACTGTATCCGCCGTTCCAGGTGAGACCAAGCGCAGACTGGGCAATCGCTTCGCTGAACAGTTTCCCTCAATCTACCTTGGTCAAAGCAATCTCCTGGTTACCAAACCCCTCTCCCCTGACTCTCAGTCTGAAGAAGGGTCTTGACCCGAAACGTCACGTATTCCTGTTCTCCAAAGATGCTCCCTGACCTGCTGATTCATTCAAGCTTTTTTCTGTCTTTCTTCAATGTAAACCAGCATCTGCAGTTCCTTCCTACACAAAGCTGAAAAGCCTGATCTCTAAGGAGGTTAACCAGAGTCACAAGCTAATTGGCAGAGGGGCAATTAGATCAGGAAAGTAAACATGCGGCTTCAAGATTGTTAGGAATGTTGGCTGCTCTTTGCCTGGAGCTGAAACAAGCACCACCGCACAAGGGACTGTAGACCTGCCTGCACAGTTCCAGCAAAGGCAGTGACGCCCCTGGCAGGGGTGAAATGAGAGCTGTGGGTAGTGTGCTGTGGGCCCTTGATGATGCTGGCTGCCTCTATTTGATTGTGGGGAGGACTGTCAACATGAAGGTCCAGGCAGTGTCCATCACTTTTTGTAATCTCCTTCGTTCCTGGCAGTTCATGTTGCCGAGCTAGGCTCTGATGTAATTGGTTAATGTAATCTCTAGCGTACACCTGTAAATGTTCCAAAGAGTATTCGTCGACGTACCGAATCTCCTCAATCCTCCTCAGGAAGTAGAGGCCTTGGTGGGTTTTCTTTATGATTACATCAATGTTGCTGTATCCAGGAAAGATCTTCAGAGATATGCACGGCCTGGAACTTGAAGATATTGACTCTCTTCATCCCCTACCCATCGATGATGACAGGTTTGTGGATCCTCTTCTAAAGTCAGCATCAGCTCCTTGGTCTTACTGACATTGACAGCAAGGTTGTTGCTCTAACACCATTCAATCATCCATTATGCTGACTCATCATTATCCATAATTCGTCCAACAATGATGGCGTTGTCAGTGAATTTAAAGATGAATTTAAAGTTGGACCTGGGTCTGGCTGCACAGTCATGAGTATAGAGTGAATAGAGAAGGGGACAGGTCGCACAGCCTTAAAGTGTCCCTTTGCTGATGGTTAACAAGGTGGAGATGTTGCTATCCGGGTTGTAACTATCGTCACCTGTTGGTGAGGAAGTTGAGGATCCAGTTGCAAAGGGATGCGCAGAGACTCAGTTCCCTGGACTTGGTGACAAGTTTGGAGGGGATGATGTTGTTGAATGCCTAACTGTAGTCAATGAACACAGCCTGACGTATGTGTTCTAATTGTCTAAGAGGTCCAGCGCAGAGTGGAGAGCCAGCAAGATCACATCCCCCATTGATCTTTTGTGACAGCAGGCAGATTATAGTGGGTCCAGGTTCTTGTTAAGGTAGGAGTTGATATGGACCATAGCACACCTCTTAAGCACTTCATCACCATAGAGGTTGGTAGCAACTTACGTTTCTTGAGCAACATCCAGGTTACTCAGTGGCTGAGGAATGGCTAATGGAATTTAAATCAGATAAGGTTTCAAGGTCAGTTTATTGTCACATGTACCAATTAAGGTACAGTGAAATTCGAATTACCATACAGCCATACTAAAAAAAAGCAACACGACACACAACTACATAAAAGTTAACATAAACAACCCAGCGGATTCCAGACATTCCTCACTGTGACGGAAGGCAATAAAGTCCAATCTTCTTCCTCTAAGTATGAGGCATTGCAATTTGGGAAGTTAAACCAGAGCAAGATCTTCATAATGTAGATACCTGGGAATGAGAGAGAGCAGAGGGATCTATGAGTACAAGAACATCGTTCCCTGAATGTGGCGTGTCAGATAGGTCAGATGGTGAAGACTTTTAGTATGTGGCTTTCATCAGTCACGGAACTGTACTTGCAATCGTACAAGACACTGGTGAGACCACACAGATTATTGTGTTCAACTTTGGTGATGTTGCTTTCGGAAAGATGCCATTAAGCTGGAAAGAGCAGAGAAGATTTATGAGGATGTTTCCAAGACTTGAGAACCTAAGCTGTTGGGAGGGTTTGGAATGAACTTTAATCCTTGGAGCGTAGGAGGCTGAGAGTTGATTTTGTAGAGGTTTTGATTAGTTAAAAGATACAGCATGGAGAAACAGGTCCTTCAGCCCATAGAATTCATGCCGACCTGTTCACACCAGTGCTATGTTATCCTACTTTTGCATCCATTCCCTACGCACTAGGGGGAATTACAGAGGCCAATTAAACTACGAACCTACACCGGGAGAATGTGCAAATTCCACATAGACAGTAGATGAGGTCAGGATAGGCAGTGACGAAAGCGAATGGTGTGTTAGCTTTCATAGCAAAAGGATTTGAGTATAGGACCAGGGAGGTTTTACTTCAGTTGTACAGGGTCTTGGTGAGACCACACCTGGAGTATTGCGTACAGTTTTGGTCTCCAAATCTGAGGAAGGACATTATTGCCATACAGGGAGTGCAGAGAAGGTTCACCAGACTGATTCCTGGGATGTCAGGACTGTCTTATGAAGAAAGACTGGATAGACTCGGTTTCTCTAGATTCTCTAGAATTTAGGCGATTGAGAGGGGATCTTATAGAAACTTACAAAATTCTTAAGGGGTTGGACAGGCTAGATGCAGGAAGATTGTTCCCGATTTTGGGGAAGTCCAGGACAAGGGGTCACAGCTTAAGGATAAGGGGGAAATCCTTTAAGACCGAGATGAGAAGGACTTTTTTCACACAGAAAGTGGTAAGTCTCTGGAACTCTCTGCCACAGAGGGTAGTTGAGGCCAGTTCATTGGCTATATTTAAGAGGGAGTTAGATGTGGCCCTTGTGGCTAAGGGGATCAGAGGGTATGGAGAGAAGGCAGGTATGGGATACTGATTTGGATGATCAGCCATGATCATATTGAATGGCAGTGCAGGCTCGAAGGGCCGAATGGCCTACTCCTGCACCTAATTTCTATGTTTCTAGGATTGAAACCGGGTCTCTGGCACTATGAGGGAGCAGCCCTGTATAAAATACTGAGGGAAATAGATAGGGTGAATTAATGCATCAAGTCTTTCCCTGGAATTATAATCTGGATCAACAAAATAGAAATTGTTAATATTTCATGGATAATCTGCAACCTGATCTGAGAACTGGGAGTTGAGACACAATGAGCATCTTTCCAGGAGATAGAGAGCATATGTTTAAGGTGAGAGGGAAAAAATTTAATAGGAGCATGAGGGGTAATTATTTTACACAGAGGGTGGTGTGTGGAATTAGCTGCCATAGGAAGCAGTTGATGCAGGTACATTTACAACATTTAAAATACATTTGTACAGGTACATGGATAGGAAGGGCTCTGAGGGATATGGGCCAAAATCGGCTAATGGCACTAGCTTAGATGGGGCATCTTGGACGACATGGACAAGTTGAGCCGAAGGGTCTATTTTCGTGCTGGGTGTGTCCCGACATCACTTGATGCAAAACGGGAGCAGGATCTTGGCAGCCAGCTCCTCGCAAACAAAAGCATCAGTGCGCTAAGGCTGATGAGTATTTATCCCTTACGTTTACACAGTCACGTTAATGAAACTGAACTTTTGACTCCAAAACCTTTGAACTTTTGCTTACAACAACCACTCCCATCTAGAAACAATACAGGATGAAGCTGAAAAATATAATTGGGATCAAGAAACACGATAATTTTAATACCTTATATATAAACTGCAAACAGTCCTGAGAACTGGAGATGAGAAACATTGATAATCCAACCAGTCCTCCCCCACCAAATGTTTTGTGAGCTGAAGATAGCAACGACCTTCGTCCTAAACTCCAGAAACTACAGCCCCAATCTACTCAATGTCTCCTCAAACAATAAACCTTCCATCCCTGGATACGGTCCAGTGAATCCTCGCAGCTATCTGCTATTGCATGAAACTGTGCACAAGACCGTAAAACATAAGAGTGGAATTAGGTCATTTGGCCCATCGGATCTACTGCACCAATCGTGACTGATTTATTTTCCCCTCTCAACTCTTTTCTTCTGCTTTCTCCCCATATTCTTTGACACAAGATTCCCGTTGCCCTGTACAAATGCAATAGGATATCCTTCCCCCTTCAGTCAAAAAAAGGTAGTATTCCATTTAGTCTCCCCATCATTTGCTGCAGACATCGTCACACTTTTGAATTCCAAATGTGAGGTCAGAAAGTCTGTCCTTGATATCAAAGAAGTGTTTGATCAAGTGTTGCATTGAGAAGCCGAGGTAGAACTGGTCACGGTGCATCAAGGAGAAAACACTCCAAAGACTGAAGTCATCCCTCACACAAAGGAAAATGGCTGATATTGTCATCTACTTGTTAAGGGTAACTGAGCAGTCAATTAATCAACCAACCCACATATCTTTTGGATGTAGGAAGAAACTAGAACGTGAAAAACCCACGTGGGTACTGGATGTCAGTATTGCAGTGATCACTGGAGCTGTGAGGCAACAGCTTTACTAGAGTGATCATTGTACTGCTCTATCCTGCCAAGTGTACCTCATCACCTAACACCCTGAGGCCTTTCCACCATTGGCATGATGGAATCCTTTCCACCTGCTGAATGAGTGCATCACCTACAACTCGCGGGAGGCAAAACACGGTCCATGGCAAAGCAACCAGCTTGATGGTAATCCCAATGAACTACTAGTCCAGTGGCTACAGTGTGTTCTATTTACAAAATGTACTGCAGTCACTCACACAGGCTATTCTGAAAGCACATCCCAAACCAACACATCGGGTTACATTTAACATCAAAATAATCATCCCCCCAAATTGGGTTGCATCCCAGAAAAACCGTTGCTGCTGCACCCAAGATCTTGGCCTTTAATAGGTTCTTGGTTCTTGGTTACTTGGTCCTCCAAAATATTCCAACTGGAATTTAAACTGGAGGTGGTGAAGGGAGGGGTTTAGCCAGAGAGGGTTATTGGGAAGAAAGTGCCACTTTAAATTTAGTTGAATCTGGCTGGGCAACCGTGGCTTTGTGGAGATTATTCCATGCTTTAATAGTGCGTGGAAAGAACGAATTGCTGTACACATCCGTCTTTGTGGCTGGGACCACAAATTGGATCGAATGCCCTCGTCTGCTCCTAATTGGTTTGGGGTTGGTGTAGGTCTTGTGATCTATGTCTAGCTGACCATTTAACATTTTGTAAAAACAGGTCAAACGGTGAGCTTCACGTCTGTCTTGGGGAGGGTTCCACCCCAGATAATTCAGACGTTTCCCCATGGCAACTAGAGCACAGCAGCATGAAAGGCAAAAGAAATTCCATGAGGCATACCTAATTATTGCCTGGATGACCACTGTGTCATTTGTTAGCTTCCCCTGAAAAGATGAAGGAGCTAAATCTTTCCAATGCGGTGTGTGCAAATTCATCATTTACGACAACGATAATCCCACAGCCAACTAACTTTCTCCACGGGTGCGTTACATCTTCTACAACACTGTCACTACCCACACAACTTTACAAATTGCTCAACCTTTTCTACTTTCATTCACCTGAACTTGTCCACTTACATGCCCAGTGAGGCAGTCTGAGCTGCTTACACTTTTTTGGAGTTGGACTGACTAGGCTGACTGCTCCTCCAATCTTGCCCCAGTGTGTGGGTACCTGACCAGTTCCACTGGCCGACGAGTCCATTCTTATCTCCATGTGTTTCTCCATTTTTATATTGCTTTATAAACACACATGTCCTAGGCTGCCGGGACTAAGCCAATTGCTTGGCCTGCTGTTCCCTTGTGTGTGTTAAGTGTACTTGAATTGCTGGAAGTAACCGCTACTTGATGTAATACTGAACAGAAAGATTACTGCCTGGTGCTCTTGACTATTTGTATTTTTTTTATAATTTGAAAGGTCTGTTTATCATTTAATCATTTGGGGATTTGGAGGGTATTCGACAAAGAGAGCAGTGAGCCAACTTATGAAAGGCTGCAATACATGTGGTGAAGATAGTCTCGCAGGTTCAGTGCCCAGCTTTCCCTGACTGACTGCTCAGAATCTGCAGGAACTTGATATTCAACTATAAACTTAATGAGGAATATAGAATGTTGCAGCATGGGAACAGGCCCTTCAGCCCATAGTAGGGAACTCCATGAGGAACATAGTACAGAACAGTCAGGATAACAGTGACAAGAGCCTCTCAGGACGTTCAGGACTTCCAACGAGCGATTAGCAGCAGATGTAGTGTAACATGATCTAATTGAGTCATTAGCCTGAAACATTAACTCAGAGATTTATTGCCATTCTTTTATAACTGTGAGTAACCCACACAAAGTGAGTTGGATTGGCTTGACTCTCCTTTCAAAAACATTGTACATGAATGTGACAGTATGGGACCTGGATCAGCTTTAAACTGTGTGTATGCTGTAATGGTATATCATTGTTTGTCCATGCTGTGTTTACAGAAAGGAATTAATTCAATCCCTTTTATTATTGTAACCAGTCCTGTCAGAATAGGATACAGGGCATTGACTGCTTTCTATGGAGTCTTTCATCTGGCTTTGGAAAAAGCCTTTTGTCTTTGCCTTGCGAGACGCTGTCCCGCCCTGGTTGGGTGACTGGAAGGGGTGAGGCACCTGTGGTAGTTTACTCAGGTGAAGCTGGGTTTCTCTCTTCCCTCTTTATTCCCTGTTTCCTGGTGAATAGCCGTCACCCGCACTCTTTCAACCCCACAGTCAATCCACACCATCCGGCAGCACCGTAATGGTGGGAATACTTGGATTCTCAGCTAGACAATAGACAACAGGTGCAGGAGTAGGCCATTCGGCCCTTCGAGCCAGCACCGCCATTCAATGTGATCATGGCTGATCATCCCCAATCGGTACTCCCTCGTAAATATAGCCAATAAACTGGCCTCAGCTACACTTCTGTGGCAGCAAAATCCACAGATTCACCACTCTCTGTGTGAAAAATGATTTTCTCATCTCGGTCCTAAAAGAGAGTGGTGAATCTCTGGAATTCTCTGCCACAGAAGCTAGTTGAGGCCTGTTCATTGGCTATATTTAAGAGGGAGTTAGATTTGGCCCCTTGAGCCTAAAAGGATCAGGGGGTATGGAGAGAAGGCAGATAAGAGATACTGAGTTGGATGATCAGCCATGATCATATTGAATGGCGGTGCAGGCTCGAAGGGCCGGATGGCCTACTCCTGCACCTATTTTCTATGTTTCTATGTTTCTAAATGTATTTAGTCAGAGGGTGGTAAATCTATGGATTTTTTTGCCACAGAAGGCTGTGGAGGCCAAGTCAGTAGATATTTGTTAAGGCAGAGATAGATACATTCTTGATTAGTACAGGTGTCAGAGGTTATGGGGAGAAGGCGTGAGAATGGGCTTAGGAGGGAGATAGATCAGTCATAATTAAATGGCAGAGTAGACTTGATGGGCCGAATGACCTAATTCTACTCCTATCCCTTATGACTTACAGCTGATAATGACCAGATGGCAGCCGAGAACGTCTTTGTCATTGCTTGAACGAGCCAGCTATGTGATATCACACCACATCACGGAGCTGCAGGAGGTTCAGGTGCACCAGAGGACCAGGGTGTGGCTGTCAGACCCGTAGAACAATAGACCCTTTATCCAGTGACAGCACCAGCACAGCACTCAGACAGGAAGCAAGGACATCCAGAGACCAGGGTGGGTCTGGGCTAGAAGCCAGGAGTAGGAACAGTGGAAGCTAGAGAGGAGATGGCTGGGTGTGTTGGCCGACAAGATTCTGTGCTGGGGCAGGAAGTGCTAGGGATGGGTGTAGGGTACAAAGACATGCAGGTTTGTGGGTTAATTGGCTTCTGTAAATTGTCCCGTGTGTGTAGGATAGAACTAGTGCACAAGATGATCACTGGTCGGCATGGACCTGGTGGACCAAATGACCTGTTTCAACGCTGTATCTCTAAACACATCAGGTTCCTTTTGTCTGAACTTCCTCGACTGGCCTGTCATGGGGGACTATGTTAAAACCCATGTAAATGACGTCTACTGCACAGTCTTCATCAATTTTCTTGGTTGTGTGCTTAATAGGTTCACTCAAATTTGAGACACATGAACTCTCCTGCACAAAAACATGTTGATTCTTTCTGTTAAAGAAGGAACTGCAGGTGCTGGAAAATTGAGGGTACACAAAATGCTGGAGAAACTCAGCGGGTGCAGCAGCATCTATGGAGCAAAGGAAATAGGCAATGTTTCGGGCCGAAACCCTTCTTCAGAGTGATGGGGGGTGGGGGGAGGCGGGGGGAAGAAAGGACAAAGGAGGAGGAGGAGGAAGAGGAGAAGGAGCCCGAGGGCTGAGGGAGAGGTGGGAAGGGGAGGAGGCAGCAAGGGTTAACAGAATTGAGAGAATTTAATGCTCATGCCAAGAGGATGCAGACTCCCCAAGCGGAGTATGAGGTGCTGTTCCTCCAATTTGCGGTGTTGCTCATTCTGGCCATGGAGGAGGCCCAGGACAGAGAGGTCGGATACGGAATGGGAGGGGGAGTTGAAATGCTGAGCCATCGGGAGGTCGGGTTGGTTTTTGCGAACCGAGCGGAGGTGTTCGACGAAACGATCGCCAAGCCTCCGCTTGGTCTCACCGATATAGATCAGCTGCCACCTAGAGCAATAGATTTCGCCGAACACCTCAGCTCGAACCGCAAGCCGACCTCCCGATTCCCACTGCTGCACCCGCTGAGTTTCTCCAGCATTTTGTGTACCCTTGATTCTTTCTGTACCTTTCCCTCCCAATAATATCAGTGGTGAGGAATACTATGAGATTGTCCAAATGGATTCCAGTGTACTTATGATTAACGCAAGTACCCTCCCGCTTCTCCACTGAACTCTGTTGTAGCCCATGAATCACAAGCAAATAGCTGCCAGTAGGTTCCAGTCCACAAACAATCGCATGAGAATGTTGAACTTGCCAGCACCTACCCAGGGAAATGATGGTGAATCAAGCTTATTGTTTTCACAACTTCCTCACTCTGTGTAACTTCATCTACAATGGCATTTTGAAATAATTGCTAATAGGGGTGGCACAATAGAGCTGCTGCCTCATTGGTGCTGCGATCCAGGTTCAATCCCGCTGAATGTGTGGAGTTTCATCTCCCCTCTGTGACTGAATCTCCTCTCCATCCCTTGTGTGAATGAAAGACCTAGATAGAGTGGATGTGGAGAAAATGTTTGCAGTAGTGGGCGAGTCCAGAACCAGAGGGACAGCCTCAGAATAAATGGACATACCGTTACATTGGAGATGAGGAGGAATGTCTTTAGCGATGGGATAGGGAGTGAAAGCAATGGTGGGGGTGGGGGTGGGGGTGGGGGTGGGGGTGGGGGTGGGGGTGGGGGGGGGGGGGGGACGCGTGTGGCTCTCCTCCCGGATGGGGGCGGTATCTCCGCCTTACTATGAGATCCGCGGTCGGGAAGGTGCACGGGTTGTGGGGTCCACACTGCGGGAGGGTCACTTGAACTCTCGCCGCTCGGGGTCAGTGCCGCTTCACAAGGCGCTGCTCCTTCTCCGCCCGCCCGCCCAGTATCCTGCCTGACTGGAAGCGGAGCAGAGCCCGCCCTGCCCTGCCCTGCCTCCCCCTCTGCCGCTGGGTGTGGTCCCAGTCGAGCTGATGGACTCTGGACTTGAGAGCGGTATTTGACAGCGAGCGAGGCCGGTCACCAGTCCGGAGGCACTGAACAGCCGCAGGTAAGTGGGCTGTTTGACCGGGGGAGGGTGGCGGTGGCGGCGGTACCGTCCAGGGACAGGAGTGGCTCCCGTCGGCTGGCTGACAGGGCTCCTTCCTCGCCCTACGTTGCTCAGTTCAGGGAGATAGTCAGTAAAACACTTGTTGAACTGCATGTGTGAAACGGGGCATTTACAGCAAAGTTGAAGTCGTTCCCCTTCTACACCCCACCTGCGAGAACGATATCCTCAACTGAAGACAAATGTCAGCCTCTTCTCTCGGCAGATGTTGCAAGTACAGTATATGCTGTTTTTCGGGCAGAATTTCAGCGCGTCGTGTATCAATTTTAGACGTTGTTGATAATTCTCCTCGCTTTGATGATGAACCCAACGTCCGATGGAGCGAAATGCTAGAACTTGTAATGCAGGATGTGATTGTATGGCACTTCGAAACGTTCAACCAGTTAGAGAAATTCATCATGTGTTTATAACAAGAGAATCGTGTTTATTAAACTTGCTGGAGTTTCTTGAGGATGTAACTGGTAGCATGGATAAAGGAATACCAGTGGATACGATATATTTGGATTTTCAAAATGAGTTGCCCAAAGTTTCATATGTTTATGTACTTCTATCAATTCTCCCATCGACCTCTGATGCTCCAGAGAAAACAATCCAAGTTTGCCCAATCTCCCCTGATAACTAATACCCTCTAATCTAGGAAATATTCTTGTAAACGTATTCTGAACCCTCTTCAAACCTTCACATCCTTCCTGTAATGGGGTGACCAGAACTACACACAATACTCCAAATGTGGTATCACCAATGTTTTGTAACGCTGCAATATGGCTACCTGACTCTTGTACTCGATGCCCTGACGATGAAGGCAAGCAGACCATACAGCTGCTTTATTGCTCTATATACCTGTGTTCATGGAACTATGTACTTGGACCCCTAGAGCCCTTTGAGCACTAATGTTGTTAAACCTATTGACAAAACTATATACTTCCCATTAAATTGAATCTCTCAAAGTGCAACACCTCTGATTTGCTCGGATTAAACTCCATCCACCATTTCTCTGTCCATATCTGTAACTTATTTATTTCTCACTGTGTACTTTGACAACCTTTGACTGTATCCTTCTTCACAGTCTCAAACTCCACCAATTTTACAAATTTACAGCAAACTTAGTGTGTGTGTGTGTATATACACACGCATATATCTGAAGACGGGTCTCGACCCGAAACGTCACCCATTCCTTCTCTCCAGAGATGCTGCCTGTCCTGCTGAGTTACTCCAGCATTTTGTGGTCTATCTTTGGTGTAAACCAGCATCTGTAGTTCCTGCCTACACTGTCTACCCTCAGAACTGTACTGGTCATAGATGTCCAGCCAACAAAACACTCTTTCAAAATAACACTTGTAACACCCATGAAAGAATTTATCAAATAGCCTGCATAATCCATATAAACAACATCAACTATGTTGAAGCCAAATTCCCCTGGTCTTCATTATCCAATCCACTAACTCTGTTTTCAAGGAATTATCCTTTACAATTTCCACCATTCCAAATGGATTCCCATCAGACACGTGCTGCTCTCCCAGCGTTTCGTGGATCCCTGGTGATTCCCAGGTCCACTCTTCCATCTCCACCAACTACTCCCCATCATGTTCCCCTTTTCAATGCAAGTCAGGCGAAGCAACACCTGTCCTTTCACCTCTTCCCTCCCCACCATCCTGGGATCCAAACAGTCCTTCCAGGTGAAGAAGCGATTCATTTGCACTTCCAATTAACTGCATTCAATATTCACCATGTGGTTTCTGCTTTGGAGAAACCATCTGCAAACTGGGCTTCTCGGTTTGTGTTAGTGCACAGAGTAACCAATATCTGCTGACCCACTTTTTCTGTCTGGATTAAAACTGCTGTGTGGCAAAGTCACCCACCCACCTGTGATCTTGGCTCAGTTCCCCAACTGCCCCATTACTATTCCATCCCACAACAAGTGTGGTCCCAACCTATCACCGATTTCCCCTTTATCCCATCCACCCCTTACCCACTTACCCTGCAACTTAAAACTTACTTTGCTTTCTCTTGTTCGGATAAACAAACTGTTTCTCTTTCCATGGTTCTTATCTGATTTGCCGATTCTTTGGCTCAGATTTCCAGCATCTGTAGGATTATTTTAAATTATGTTCTACGATCTAATTAATGCATTTTTAAATCCAGTTCATTAAAGTTTCTGTGAGGCATTTTACTGTACTAAAGTTGTTCTGTTCCTGTTGAACTAGCCTGCCCAAGACTCTGTTTCCCACGGCTCCTATTACAGCCCTTCTACGTTGATTCATTGTTTGTCTCCAGTGAGAGCGATCAGGTTAATTCATCCCTCGGCCGTTTGTGAGGAGGGACGGCGCTTCTTCTTGCTCTGAGGGTAAAGCGCACTCAGCTACTGATATTGTGCAGCAAAAATGGTGGTTGATGATTGTCACAGACATGGTCGGTTGATGGACCTGTTTCCATGTTGCAGCCCTCAATGACGCCATTATATTTGAGTAGCTACCTGGATAGGAAATGTTTAGAGAGATACAAGGACCAAATGCAGGGCAAATGGGACTAGCTTAGATGGGGCATCTTTGTCGGCATAGATAAGTTGGGCCACGGGCCTGTTTCCATGCTATATGACTCCATAATTCATTCCTAAGAGCATTAAAGAAGCTGCTGACCACATCCTACAACCTGATGCTAGCAAGGGACAACAGGGCACTTAGCTCCTCCTGTCTAAACAATAAATCTGCAAGTATTGGCTGGTGACTTCTTCCAGAAATCCATACATTAGATTTTGGTACCTTTCTTTTCCTCAGGAAGTAGATTAGACAGCAGGTAAATGGGAATGTTAACACTTCATCTGAGTTGAGAAAGGCAGGGAAAGATAGATTCCGAAGATAGACACAAAAAGCTGGAGTGGGACCGGCAGCATCTCTGGAGGGAAGGAATGGGTGACGTTTTGGGTCGAGACCCTTCTTCCAATTCCCTTTGCCTCAATCTTAAAAGATGTTATTAATTGAAAAAAAACTTCTGCGTATTCAGTTTGTAAGCAATGGGAAACCTGAGTGGGTATGAAGGTGCTTCCTCTTCTTATTGAGTCCACTCGACTCCTCTTTATAACAAGAGAAGTGGAGTATAGGAGTAAAGAGGTCCTTCTGCAGTTGTACAGAGCCCTAGTGAGACCACACCTGGAGTATTGTGTGCAGTTTTGGTCCCCTAATTTGAGGAAGGACATTCTTGCTATTGAGGGAGTGCAGCGTAGGTTTACAAGGTTAATTCCAGGGATGGCGGGACTGTCATATGCTGAGAGAATGAAGCAGCTGGGCTTGTACACTGGAGTTTAGAAGGATGAGAGGGGGTCTTATTGAAACATATAAGATTGTTAAGGGTTTCGACACGCTGGAGGCAGGAAACATGTTCCCGATGTTGGGGGCGTCCAGAACCAGGGGCCACAGTTTAAGAATAAAGAGTAAACTATTTAGAACGGAGACGAGGAAACACTTTTTCTCACAGAGAGTTTGGAGTGTGCGGAATTCTCTGCCTCGGAGGGCAGTGGAGGCAGGTTCTCCGGATGCTTTCAAGAGAAAGCTGGATAGGGCTCTTAAAGATAGTGGAGTCAGGGGATATGGGGAAAAGGCAGGAACGGGGTACTGATTGGGGATGGTCAGCCATGATCACATTGAATTGCGGTGCTGGCTCGAAGCCAGAACTGAACACACTCCCCGGCATCTACATTACAATGGTGTCTGTCTTGCGCTTCTGGTGTGTGGTGGTGAAAAGATTGGTGAAAACAGGGCCGCGACGTGACGTGAATGCTCTTTTCTTGACCCCATGAAGGTGCTGAAGTGACATTGAATTCTTGACAAAGGCAACACCACCAGATCAAAGTAGTATGAATACCTTTTGCAAAATGATTAAAGTCCTGCCCCAGGACATTGTTATGATGTAATTAACCGAAAAATGAAAAATTATATAGGCACCAAGGATGAGATGTGAAATTAAAATGCCCAAAACATGGATGCTTGAAATCTGAAATTAAAAAGAAAATGCTGACAAAACCGTACTGATTCACCATTCATCCTGTAGTGAGCCCATTCATCCTGCACAGACCCTCCGATCCACACTGTCCTGACACTTCCCCATTCATCCTGTGCTGATCCCCCCCCCATTCAAGAACATTGCCTATCTCCTCCGCTCCATAGATGCTGCCTCACCCACTGCGTTTCTCCAGCATTTTTGTGTACCCCCATTCATCCTGTACAGATCCCATTCATCCTGTACTTATCTCCCTCCCCCATCCATCCCATACTGAACCCCCCATTCAACACCACTGACATCCCCCGAGCTCTCCCCTCACAATTTTATATGCTCCAACCAACACGTACTAATTCACCTGCCTCAATCCATCCATTCCACACCGATTGCCTTCTCAACCCCCCCCCCCCCACCCCCCGCCATCTATCCACCCCGCATTGATTCACACATTCCCCCACCCCTTCCCTGACCCTATTGTGCTTCATGGTCTTCAGAGCGAACATTGACTATGTTTGATAACGGAATGCAATCAAATGTGTTTTAATTCCCAATTTTATTATTTGTTTTGACACCTTTAAACAAAATTACCAAAAGAATATTTGGTGCAGTTATGTCCCTTGGCCATCTCTTGTCAGTTAGTATAATGTTTAACCTGTCAGATGGGTATAGTCGGTTTTAACAGCTATAATCATAAAATGCCTTTAGAAATTTCTTTGCAACCTGTATATTTTGTTATGGATAAATTATGTGGGAAGCCAAAGTGTTTCTGTGCCAATAGCAATAACGACCCATGCCAAGGCCATGTCATGATAATTTTCGGTCCTTCACAGAGAACATGCTTGCATCAATCTGTAGTGTGCATGGTTAAACATATATGTTACTATGGTCCAGGATTTATTGACACGGGTTGATCATATGCTGAATAATCCAACCACATTTTTGTTTGGAAGTGGAAAGAACTAATAGAAATTGCATTAATTGCAATGTGTAAAAAGAGTTGAGATATTGTATTATAATTTTGCTGCATCATTGTGGTATATATCATGTCTTGATTGGTGAATATGTTTAGCTTGTGAGCTATTTGAAGCAGAAATAATATGTGAATGTAGACAAAAATGGAAGGAAATAGGCAACGTTTCGGGCCGAAACCCTTCTTCAGACTGATGGGTTTCGGCCTGAAACATTGCCTATTTCCTTCGCTCCATAGATGCTGCTGCACCCGCTGAGTTTCTCCAGCACTTTAGTCCACCTTCGATTTTCCAGCATCTGCAGTTCCTTCTTAATCATAATATGTGAATGCTTCATTGAGCATAATTCCGACTGGTAACTACGCACTTCGTCCGAGCACATTATCGCATGCGTCATGCAAACCGTCTTAAATGACCACCTATACTGTCATTTGGCAACCTAAAAAGCTGTCAAGGTTGCCCGGCTGGCAACAGGGCCAAAAAGTTAAGTGAGAGCCCTGGAGGGACAGATAGAGAAAAGAGAATGCGTAGGGAGGAACTGCAGATGCTGGTTTAAACTGAGGATAAACACAAAAATGTGGAGTAACTCAAGGGATCAGGCAGCATCTCTGGAGAAAATCATTAGGTGACATTTTGGGTCGAGACCCTTTTTCAGACTGAGGTCTGAAGAAGGGTCTCGACCCAAAACGTCACCTAATGCTTTCCCCTAGAAATGCTGCCTGAGCTGCTGAGTTACTCCAGCATTTCGTGGGTATCTTTAGAAAAAAGGGACCATCTCTTGTCAGGTGAGACCCTATTAGTTAATGTTGCAGTGGATAGCAGGGTCAGATTATGCTTCTGTCTGTGTACTGTGTTAGTCATAGTGGATCAGTGAAACCTTTCTAAGTGCAGAAAGGGGTGGCAAGAGGTAAATGTGATTGTTGGTGGAATCTTATTAGAGCTGGCAGATTAATTGGATGTGGAGACAGCTCTACTGCGAACCAGGATTTAATGCTCTCCTGTACCTCCGAGTGACATTGTTACCTGGACTAATTACATAAAGTACAGGGAAGTAAAGAACAGCAAACCTCAGTCTGGGCAAATGCCTTTGGGCAAGTGCTGTTGACTGAGATTTTTGACGGCTCTTCCATTATCACTGTGCTTCTGAAAGAGCTTTGTATTTCACTAGAACCTGATCAGGGCTCTCAGGAAACTTTTACATGTTTCATAGCCAATAAATTCCTGTCAAAATGCAGCTGATATCCTCCAGTGAACTGCCCACGGAGAGACAAACAGTGATGATTTTGGTTAAGGGGTCCATCACAAGACGCTCCTACTCTTACTTGTTCCTCGTACTCTTCAAAATTCCTTCCAAGTTCACCAACAGGCACATATTTCCTCACATTGCCCTGTACGTTTTACCCTTCACTTTAACATGTGTCGCTGTCCTAGAAACAGCAGTAAATAGGAACAGTTCTCCTCCGTTAACCCAGTGTAAACCCCCATGTCTTGCATATCTCTATCAAAAAATGGTGCGCAAAGTGGTGTAGCTGTAGAGTTGCTGCCTTACAGCGCCAGAGACCCAGGTTCGATCCTGACTATGGGTGCTGTCTGAAAGGAGTTTGCAGGTTCTCCCTGTGACCACGTGAGATTTCTCCCAGTGCTCTGGTTTTGTCCCACATTCCAAAGATCAGCAGGTTTGTAGGTTAATTGGCTTCTGTAAATTGTCCCTGGTGTGTAGGATAGGACTAGTGTAGTGACCATCGGTTGGTGTGGACTAAAGGGCCTGTTTCCACAGTGTATCTCTAACCTAAACTAAATCTCTTCTAAACTTCCTTTGGTCCCAGGAGAACAATCTCAACTTCAGTGAAATTCCTGTGCTATCCTTAATTCCTCAACTTAACTTTGGGTGTAATGTTGATCCAATAGTGTTTGCATTCTTTCAAAGGGATGTATATTGGTTTCAAATGATGAATTATTTATTTAAACCATTGTTGTTTGTTTGCCACAAAATCTTTTGATCCCAATCTACCTCAGCCAATGTTGGCATTGACACAATGGGTCAAACAGCTTGTTTCTCTGCGTTAAGACTGTCTAAATTGACTTGTGTATTTTATAACGGCTTTGTTTGATTATAATTTTGAACAACCAGATAAACCTCTAACTCGAGGTCAGCTGTGATCTACTAGCACCTATACCTGTAACTGGGCTACACCCAGCGGAGGCTGTGGTGCAGGAGCACTGCCACCAAGCATGTGTGCCGGGCTCCCCATGGAGTCTGACAGGGCAGCAGAAAGCTCTCAGATCACAAGCCAGGAATACATCTGCTAAACAAACCTAAGCTACTTTAACCTGCCCAAGCACAGTGCTCACTAAAGTCAACATCGCTGGCAGCAAGTCAGTTTTTATCTGACTTGATTAAGTAAGTTTAACTCTAGCTGTGTGGCCTTTTAGCTGGGACAAAAAGGTACCTTAGATCCCCTCCAAACCTCCCACCCTTCTGCCAAAATCCATGCCCTTTAATGTTATCTAGTTCTGATTTGGGGGAATATCTTCCTGCAGTCTATCCTGTCTATGATAAGTAAGTTGCATATGATACAACAATCAGTGCTATTGTTGATAGAGAGGTAATCATGATTTTGATTTTCGAGGGAACATCCTTTATTATGCTGTCCTTCATTTCATTCTTGTTATCCAAAATACTCCAGCTTCTCCATAGAAATGAAATTGGGCGTGTACACTCTGGAATTTAGAAGGATGAGAGGGAATCTCATTGAAACATATAAGATTGTTAAAGGCTTGGACATGCTAGAGGCAGGAAACATGTTCTCGATGTTGGGGGAGTCCAGAACCAGGTTTAAGAATAAGGAGTAAGCCATTTAGAACGGAGACGAGGAAACACTTTTTCTCACAGAGAGTGTTGAGTCTGTGAAATTCTCTGCCTCAGAGGGCGGTGGAGGTAGGTTCTCTGGATGCTTTTAAGAAAGAGCTAGATAGGGCTCTTAAAAATAGCGGAGGCAGGGGATATGGGGAGAAGTGAGGAACAGGGTACTGATTGGGAATGACCAGCCATGATCACATTGAATGGCGGTGCTGCCTCGAAGGGCCAAATGGCCTATTCCTGCACCTATTGTGTATTGTCTATTGAAATGTAAAATGTGTTGAATATTTAGTTCCTAACTTTGCTAAGGTTTCAGCCAATTTGATCAAACTTATCTTTTTTATCTTGTTTATCTTTGTGCCATTAGTTTACGCAACTTTTAACAAGCGCATTAAAGGCAAGAAGACAATAGCACCTTTATTAACCTTAACTTTCCTGTTTTTCACTAAGTTTGTGATGACTGAGTGCTCTTGGCTTCCTGTACAGTCTGTCTGGATTAGCCAAATCCATTCCACTGCATTTAAGTAATCACTTTAGAGATATATCTGTTTCTAAGACCTAATCCTCAATGCAAAGTTATCATGCATTTCTGCGACGAATCACACTAATGCACACATCTGTATTTTGGCATCATGCTATACACAATAACCTTATCAAATGTTCAGTTAGACATTTTCCATTTTCTAATGTCAATAGCGGTCAGGTCATTGAACTGCAGTAAAAACAAAAAACTGAGATATGCAGCAGGGCAGGCAATATGTCATTGTGTCATGGAATCACGAGGACAGAAACGGGGACTTCAGCCCTCCATGCCTATGCTGACCATCAAGTACCTAATGGGTCTGTCCCACTTAGGCGATTTTTCAGGCTACTGTCAAGTCATAGCAGGTCGCTGAAAAACCGGTGACTGGAGCGGCGACTGTCAGAGTGGCCCACCCCCGCGCACCCACCCCCGCGCACCCACCCCCGCGCACGTACACACACACACACGCGCACACACACCCCCACCCCCCCCCCCCCCCCCCCCTTCAACAGCCAGTTATGCAGACGGGGACAGGGCAAGAGGGAGGAGCGCTGTCTGAGTGAAATTCACACGGTGCAAAGCTAATGTCATACAGACACACACCACGATTAACAGGAAGGTTGGCGATGTAATTAAGACGGTGAAACCATAGTGTACGGGAAGGGTCACTTGTCGTTTAAAAGATGGGGGAGTGGGGGTCGAAGGGGGAGATGGGGTTGGGAGAAGGAGTGGAGACAACTTTTATGAGATACACGGCTGTGAAGTTCGGCGGACATTAACATTACCGGTTGGTTATCCTTGGTTCTGAAAACTACTGCTAACTGTTTTTTCCCCAATGAGCCAATGAAATTCAGCTGTGAAATTCACATCTCCTCGAAACCCCAACGCGGTAACGGTGAAATGTTTGCATATTCCGGTGGAGATTTACCTCATGATTTTGAAAATCCCCTCATCTGAAAATGTGATTTATTATTTCCCGAGTTTTTTTACTAAAATTAATCACCAATCTGACACCTTTAAAAAAATTTAACGTGCTGATGACGTCACAATGCCTTTGCTCCTCGCGGCCAGCTGCGCAGAGTTTACAACGCACTGCCTGCTGGGTACTGTTTTCCAGGAGTGACGTCGCCAACCTTCCCCCTCCACCCCAGGATCTTCAAAAGACGCAGAAAGAACGAGCAAGTGGGCTCTGTTCTGCAAATCCCGACGGCTTCCGAATGCGCTTCCAAGACTTTCCAGCCGCTGAACACTAAGTTTTCCGAGAGAAACCGAGATAACCTGAGGGCGTCCGCAGCGCCCAGCCCCGCCCACAGCGCAGCCGCTGAACACGAAGTGCGCTCGCACCTTGGCTCGGGTTTCCCGACAGAACCCAAGATAACCCGAGGGCATCCACAGCGCCCAGCCCCACCCACAGCCCAGCCGCTGAAAACGAAGTACGCTCACGCCGATAACCCGAGGAGCTCCTGAGTGATGACATCGCAAAGAGCTCTACGACCTGGGTAGTTGCTGCCTCTACCCCCTCCCCCTTCCTCTCTACCCCTCCCCAGGGCAGAGAGCGAGGGCGGGGTGGAGGGAGGGGGGGAGGAGAGGGGGGGCCTTCCTCTCTGCTCCCCCTCCCACTCGGCCCCCTCCCTATCTGCCCCCCCCCCCCCCCCCCCCCGTCGAGGGAGTGGTGAGTATTGGGACCTATGGACGAGTGGTGGAGTATTGCGTTCAGGGACCAGCCCTCCCCGTGACGTTGCGCCCCACCCCCCAACTCCTCAATCTCTACCTCCCTCCCTCTCCCTCTCTACCCTTCCCCCCTCCCTCTCCACCCCCTCTCTCTAGCCGCGCCTGCACAGTTGAGGGTTATGCGTGAGTGGATAAGGCAGGCGATGGGGTAAAGGAGTGAATGAATAATATTGATATAATGACAAGGGGGGGGGTTAGTGTGTGTGTGACGCCGAAGGTTGCCCCTCCCCCCCCCCCCCCCCCCCACCGCAACTGCGCTGAGGGGATGGAATCCAACGGGTCCCCGTTGGTCTAGTTCTTCATTAAGCATAAGTTTTGTTAAAACAATGACACATATCTCCAAGAGAATGTTCTTAATTAACCATTCTTTTACTTAACAACTGTAATAAGGTCAGTCACTCGCACAACATGGTGCAACACATTTATCAAACTGACTGTATGAACTGAATTCTGATAATATAAATCGCGTAGTAGACGGAGCTTCTACTAATAGAGCACTACAATTGGTTAGTATGAAGTAACCAATCTACATCTTTCCTTGTAGAAATGAAATAAAGCACAACTAAATTGCGAGCCAATAAGCAGAAACACAATAAGTGATGGCTAAATAGTACGGTACCCGAAACGCTAATAATACATACAGTGACGTATGGATGGTTACACAAAATCTCCATATCTAAAGGGTGGCCTACAGACCCGTCCGGCGCACACGCAGTATAAATCCGCGTCTCCTCCTTTCACCAGGGAAGTGACCGGGAACGGCACCGGAGACCCGCAGAGTGGAGGCGGCGAAGCTGGCGAGTAGGGTGCCGAACAGTGTGGACAGGCCGCAGGGGGCACGGTCAGTGGTTGTCCTGCTGCAACTGGGCGTGAGGGAGTGAATGTCTGAACTGTTATCTTGACTCACAGGGAGGAGAGCAGGGGATGGTGCGTCCATCTCTTGGAACTGGTTATCGGTATGTTCTTGTTTTAACAGGTGCACATTTTGTCTTGGTGAGGAACGGGTCGCACGAGAACGGCAACATTTCATGAAGTGGTTATTTTTTACAGTAGTGGCAAATTTTTCCGTAGGTGGCGCAGAATTCCCGACCTGGAGCATGGGAGTTGATACAGTTGAGACACCGTTCAATAGACCTTTGAGGCTGCCAGGGAGGGGTGGGTTGTGGGTGCCTCTTTATGGTTGGAGGTGTCGGTAGCATTAACATTATACTGGGAACGTTGCTCAGAGCCTACTGACTGACCTTGTGTGGGAAGGAGTTACTTCAACGGTTCTACCAGCATATTCAGCTTGGTTCAAAGTCAATTCTGTGTTCCGGAGCAATTCGTCTCTCACTTTGTCACTGAGTAAGCCTCCTACGAGTTTATCGCGGATGAGTTTGTCACATAAATCTCCAAAGCGGCAGCGTGCAGCCATGTGTTTTAAAGCACTTAAAAAGTTCTCAATCGGTTCATCTTGTTGATGGAAGCGAGCAACAAACCTGGGGCATTCAATTATGGAGTTGGCTCGCAGGTCACATTGCTGTCTGAACTTAATGAGTAAATCCGCAGGGTCGTTAATTGTTTTTGCAGGCACCGCAATCTGGTTGCTGTGGTCTAAGACAGCAGGCGTGTAATTAAAACGCTCTGCGTGCTTCATTTATTCAGGATTTAGGAGTACAGAAGCACGCATCTCTGGCGGATCGTTGCGATGAGAAACACGAATGTAATTGGTGTGGTCGTGCTCGAAGAGGCGCCATCATTCAGCGCTGTTGGAGTAAAAAATCGGAGGACTTGAACGGCGAAGCGCGTTTGCCATGAGAGAGATAACGAGCACACAAAACAGGATGGAAAAAATAAAACCCGATATACTTAAAAACGAAGTATGTAGGAAACCACTTCTTGTGGCCCCTGTGGACGGCATCATTGCTTGACATGACTGCTTTGTGACCCTTGACTATAATCCTGTCCTATAGTACTAGTTCGTCGCGAACTAGGTGGTATAGGCTAATCGCGAGTGGGGTACTGTTGTTTATCCGGCCAGCCACGCCGGATGACTGAAGACAACCATTGTAGAGTCGTGTGCTCTGCCTGGCTGCTTCGGCATTCAGAGGGAACGTACGATACCTTCGTTACCGAGAACTGGTCCTGTTCAGAGGGCTGTTGTTCGCAGGTTTTGCGTGGGGCTCTTGATAGCGTGTCAGCTACATGCATGTCCTTGGCCTTTTTGTAGACTATGGTAAAATTGAAATGCTGTAGCTGCATTATCAGATCCCACTTCTGAAACCATGTAATAAGGTCAGTCACTCGCACAACATGGTACAACATATTTATTAAAGTCTACTCGCAGTACACTTCAGCAGAGTGTTAAGGCAAGAGTAGCAGCTACTCAAACTGACTGTATGAAGTGAATTCTGATAATATAAACTGCATAGTAGGCGGAGAAAATAGAGCACTAAAATTGGTAAGTATGAAGAAACCAATCTACAACACCCATTTCAGGATGAAGGTGATGGAGGAGGTATAGGGGCTGGTGTCACATCTCCTGTGGTTGCATGGGGAAAGTACCTGGGGAGTGGGTGGTTTGGCTGGGAAGGGATGAATGAATCAAGGAGTTGCAGAGGGTGTGGTCTCTGCAGAATGCGGAAATGGGTGGGGTTGGGAAGATGCGACTGGTGATGGAAATGTCGGAGGGTGATGTGCTGGATATGGTGGCTGATGGTGAGATGGGTGAGGACCAGGACTTTATCCTTGTTCAGTCAGGGGGAGGGGGAGCGATAAAACTGTGGGACGGGAGATGCGGGTGAGGGATCCATCAATGACAACAGGGGTGGATCCACATCTATTGAAGAACGAGTCCTTGAATGTATCCCCATCGTATGTCCTTGAATGAAGTGCCTCATCTTGAGAGCAGACGCGGCAGAGATGGAGAAATTGAGAGGACGGAATAGAGTATTTGCAAGAGGCAGGGTGGGAGGAAGTGTCATCCAGATAACTCTGGCAGTCAGTCAGTTTGTAGTAGACTTCAGTCTACAATCTGTCCCATATGATGGAGACAGAGAGATCAAGAAAGGGGAGTGAATTGTCGGAGATAGTATGTAAATTTGAGGGCCGGGTGGAAGTTAGTGGTAAAGTTAATTAAATCAACATGTTGTGCATGAGTGTAGGAGGCAGCCCGATGCAGTTGTTGATGAAGCAGAGAAAGAGTTGAGGGATGGTGCCAGTGTAATTATGGAAAGTTCGATGTAACCGACAAAAAGGAAGGCACAACAGGACCCCATGCGAGTGCCCATGGCTATACCTTTAACTTGAAGTAGGAGAAGTCGAAAGAGAGGTTGTTGAGAGCAGGGACAAGTTCTGCCAGGCAGAGGCGAGTGTTAATAGAGTGAAATTGATTGGGTTTAAGAATCTCTGTTTAAGAATGTTATTGAAGAGTTGTAGGGGGTGTGAGGTGTAGGTTGGAAGGGACTACACAAGGGGGGGGGGGGGGGGGGATAGGATTGGATTGAGATATTTGGAGATGAGTTGTGTGGGGCAGGCTGTGAAACAATGTGTTTGACTGGGCCGTCATGTTTGTGCATTTTGGAAAAGATGGGCCAATCGTGGGCATATGGGACTAACGTGGATGGGGCATATAGATCATCGATACATACACTATAGGTGCAAGAGTAGGCCATTCAGCCCTTTGCGCCAGCACTGCCATTCACAAACAGTACCCAGTTCCTGCCTTCTCCCCATACCCCTTGATTCAGCCCTAAGAGCTGTATCTAACTCTTTTGAATGCATCTTGTGAATCGGCCTCCATTGCCTTCTGAGGCAGAGAATTCCACAAATTCACAGCTCTCTGTGTGAAAAAGATTTTCCTCATCTCAGTTCTAAATGGCCTACCCCTTACTCTTAAACTGTGGGCCCTGGTTCTGGACTCCTCCAACATCGGGAAGATGTTTCCTGCCTCTAGCATCCCTTGATAATTTTATATGTTTCAAGAAGATTCCTTCTCATCCTTCTAAATTCCAGTTCACGCTGCCACCCAGCTTTGTGTCATCTTCAAATTTGCTAATGTTACTTTTAATTCCTTCATCTAAATCATTAATCTATATTGTAAATAGTTTTGGTTCCAGCACCGAGCATTGCAGCACCTCATTTGTCACTGCCTGCCATTCTGAAAGGGCCCTGTTAATCCCTACTCTTTGTTTCCTTTCTGCCAACTAATTTTCAATCCATGTCAATACCCTACCCCTAAAACTGTGTGCTCTAATTTTGCCCTCTAATCTCCTGTGTGGGACCTTATCAAAGGCTTTCTGAACGTCCAGGTACACTACATCCACTGATGCTCTCTTGTCCATTTTATTTGTTACATTCTCAAAAAATTCCAGAAGATTTGTCAAGCATCAAAATCACAATAATACTTTATTAACCAAGTATGTTTTGCAACATTTGAGGAATTTCATTTGACAAGTCAGTCATACGAATAAGAAGCAACGGAACACGCAAAATACATTTTAACATAAACATCCACCACAGTGACTCCTCCACATTCCTCCTTATTGTGGAAGGCGAAAAAAAAGTTCAAATCCCTTCTATGCTCTCCCATGGTCGGGGGCCTCAAACCTTTCGTTGACGGGACGATCTTGACTCCCGTAGCTGGCAGGCGGGCCCTCCGCATTTCCCCTTCATAAATTCATGCTGACTTGGACCAATCCTGTTACTGCTATCCAAATGCGCCTTTGGATTACATCTTGATAATCGACTCCAGCATCTTCCCCACCACCGATGTCAGGCTAACTGGTCTATAATTCCCTGGTTTCTCTCTCCCTCTTTTCTTGAAAAGTAGGATAACATTAGCTACTCTCCAATCCACAGGAACTGATCCAGACTCTATAGGACATTGGAAAATGATCACCAATGCGTCCACAATTTCTAGAGCCACCTCCTTGCATACCCTGGGATGCAATCCATCAGGCCCTGGGGATTCATCAGCCTTCAGTCCCATCAGCCTAACCAACACCATTTCCTGACTAATGTGTATTTCCTTCAGTTCCTCCATCACCCTAGATCGGCATGCGTTGGGCTGAAGGGCCTGTTTCTGCACTGTATAACTATGATTCTATGACCTTGAACTTATTCGAGTCCTGTAATTTCCTCCCCTACCTCACCTGCCCTTAACACCTGGATTCCTGTTCTGCTCTGCTCCAAATATTGCTGCCAGGCTTTGCCCTGCCTCTTCTCTCTTCTAGCTTTCTCCCCACCCCTCCCCATACAATTAGTCTCAAGAAGGGTTGCAACCCAAAACATTATCTGTCCATGTCCCATGGGGAACCTGCCTAACCTGCTGAATTACACCAGCAATATGTTTTAAATAATCTAGCTTCTGCATTTCCTCGTTTCTATATTTCTGACTGCTCCGATCTCAGGCCCTGTGATGCCAACCTCCCTAGTCTTTCCCAATTACTGGTCTCCTCACAATTAGACTGTGAAGTGGTGGGACAATGAGCAGCATGGTGGTTGAATCGCCTGATATTCACACAGTTGACAGGTTGATACCAAGGGGCTAAACATTTCTGCCCATTTTGTCAATTTATTTGAGAAACATGAAATTAGCCCATTTTTTTCCTTTCAAGATCATTTGTGCTGAAAATAAAGATGGAGCAGTTAGTAATCAGCAGTTGCACAATGTAAGCTAACGAGGAGAATTGGCAAATGGAATAGTCTTGCTTAAACCTTTGGTAGTTTAGCTTTGCTCGCTGCCTCTGTGTGCAGTGTGCAGCAGTGCTGGCCAATGACACTCCGGCTGACAAGATTCCAGGAATTCAGCTTATCAGGGATGTCCATAGTCCAACGATAGACACTCTCTCCCTGCAGATAACATGGGCAAGTTAAACTCTCTTCAAGCTGCCTGATGTCTCTTTGACTTTATACATTAATGTGCTGTCCTGTTAGTCAATGTAGCTGGTGCACAGCAGTGTCCATTTATTCAGTTTACCACTGAATTTCCAGTAGGAATATTAGGGAGGATCTATCACAATGCCTTGCTTCAATTGGCCCACTCCATCTCCAAGATTGTCCTAACTAACAAACAAGTCTTCAATGAAAATGAAAACATGAAAATAATCTTTGAACTCCTTGCGTGCAAGTTAAATTTTGCAAAACAAATAGAGTTTATTGTCACACACGCAAGTACCATGATGTACAGATGCAATTACATTTTGCTTGCAGCAGTTTCTTAAGTAGTTTAATTGAGCAATAGATATCTCTAGATAACAGTTTCAGGACGTGGAAGATCATATATAATTATGACATGTTTTAAAAACATTTCAAAGCACAGTGTTCCCACACGATATTTCCATCATGACCTGATCAGATCTGAGATCATCAATTTTTTAATTCTGAGCTGCTATATTCTCAGCACAATGCTCTTTTTGTTGGTGATGGTGATCTTCATTCAGCCTGGTATCTAACCTCAGTGTTTCTACACTGTAGGATAATAAATATTAATCTCGCTTATTTGGGTCGAAGGGCCTGTTTCTATGCTGTATGACTTTATAACTATCAAAGTTCTAGGTGCACAGGTTAGTTTTCCCCTGAGTCTGCTCCTTTCCCAAGTAAAAACTCCTATCTTAGTCAATCTCCCCTCCTAACTAAACTCTTTGCCAACATCCTCGTCTATATTCTCTGCACCCCCACCACTGCTATCACATACGTCTTGTCGTGCGGTGACCAGAAATGTGCACTGTGCAGTAGTTTGTTCAATAGCGTGAGCAAAACATAACTACAGTATAAGACATAGGAGCAGAATTAGGCCATTCAGCCCATTGAGTCTGTTCTGCCATCTTATCATGGCTGATCTATTTTTCCCTCTCAGCTCCATTCTCCTACCTTCTCTCCGTAACCTTTGACGCCGTTAATTCACCAGATCTTGTATTCTGTCTCTTGCCAATAACGGATAATTTCCTAAACAAAATCAAAACACTGAAATACTTTAAAGAAATCACGTGGCAGATACAGGCAAGGGGGGGGGGGGGCTTTTGAAGAATACAGTGTACACGAGAGAACTTAAGAATGAAATTAGGAGAGTAAAAGTGGTCACAAAATGCCCTTGACAGGTAAGATACTTAAAGAATGCCTTTACATTCTCCTTTATATCTGGAGTAAGAGGGTAACTTAGAAAAGAAAGGGGCCCCTTTGGGATCAAGGAGGTAATCTATGTGTGGAGCTAGGCAATGTCGGTGAGGTCCTAAATGAACTTCTCATCTGTATTCACCAAGGAGAATGACATGGAAGATTGTGAGATAATCTGTAGCTACTCGGTAAAAAGGAGAAAGTGGAGGATGCCACGTGTCAGATAAGGGTGAGCTGAATGAGATCTTTCCCAGAAATGGGAAACCAAGAAGTGATTGCTGGGTCCCTGATAAGAGATTATTATTCATCTTTATCAGCCACAAACGAGGTACCAGAAAACTGGATAATGAGGGCAGGGCATTGGACATTGTCCATTGTGAATTTGACAAGGACCCACGTGGTAGGATAGTCTGGAAGGTTGGATTGCATGGTTTCCAAGGCGAGCTAATGAAGTGGATACAAGATTACGTTGGAGAAAGGAGTCAAAGGATAGTTGTGGAAGGTTTTTTCTGATTGGAGGCTTGTGAACAGTAGAGTGCTGCCGGGGTTGGTACTGGTTCAACTGCTGTTTGGCATGTACATTTTTGATTTAGGTGACAACATTGTTAAGATTATTAAGAAATTTGCAGATGACACCAAAACTGATGATACAGTGGACAGTTAAAAAGATATCTGCGATTATAACAGGATCTGGATGAGTTGGGAACGTGGGGCAAGAAGGATGGTATGGTATATCAATGCCTGGTATAATAATGTATCAAGTCACACACCCAGGACTCTCAGTTCTTAAATAAACTTGCTATTTTCTTCAGATCAATGGGATCCTGCCAAAATCCTGCATTTTATCAAACTGTTTATTAAAATCTAAGTGGATGATAGAAAATGTGTTGTCCTTAACAGCTCCCCTTGTCAACCATCACCTCATTAAAATCCATTCAATACTGCTAGACAGGACATTCCCTAAAGAAACCATGCTGATTCATTTTGCTTTTCTACACAATGCTTTACACTGCCCTCTGTGGTTTCTGAAAATAATGTACCCACCATCAGTATTAACATTGACTGTAATTACATGCTCTATCCTCTCTCCCTTTCTTAAACCACAACACCATAATAACACTTTCACCCCTCAGGCATCACTGTGTAGCCAGAAAATCATAATCAGTACCATTGTTTTCTGCAGAGACCGTTCCCGCCATAACTCCCTGGTCAACTCGTCCCTTCCCACCTATACCACCCCTTCCCCAGGTTCAACTTCTCTACATCGGTGAGATCGAGCACAGGCTTGGCGATCGTTTCACTGAATACCTCTGCTCAGTCCACCTTAACCTACCTGATCTCCCAGTGGCCCAGCATTTCAACTTCCCCTCCCATTCCCAATCTGACCTTTCAGTCCTGGGCCTCCTCCATTGTGAGAGTGAGGCCCAGCGCAATTTGGAGGAACAGTACCTCATATTTCGTTAGGGTAGTTTACACTCCAGCGGTATGAACATTGACTTCTTAAAAACTTCCGTTCCCTGCCTACATTCTATCTTTGTCTTGCCTCTCCCTTGACATTAGTCTGAAGAAGGGCCTCGACCTGAAACGTCACCCATTCCTTCTCTCCATAGATGCTGCCTCACACGCTGAGTTACTCCAGCATTTTGTGTCTACCACCAATAAGAAGTGCAAGTTGGCTAAGGGCAGATTAGGAAACGACATTGGACAGGCGATGGCTGAAATGTAAAGGAAACAGTGGATGATGATGCTGGTTTGACTGTTGGACTGCAAGAGTTCCTGTCAACAGATAATTGGCCAGTGGCCAGTCACAGATAATTGGCTTCCACGATTTCTATGGAATAAGTTCAGTTGGGAAATTCTGAATGTGGGAAATGTTCTTATTGGTGGCTGTTGTGCCATCATTAGCAATGAATCTCAGCGGGAAATGGAGCTCATCACGAACAGATAGATACATAAATAAGGGCAGCATGGTGGTGCACTGATAGAGTTGCTGCCTTACAGCGCCAGTGATCCGAGTTCGTTCCTGACTTACGGGTGCTGTCTATACCGAGTTTATATGTTGTCTGCGTGACCGTGTGGGTTTTCTCCAGGATCTCCAGTTTCCTTTCACACTCCAAATACATACGGTTTGTAAGCTAATTGGCTTGGTATAATTGTAAGTTGTTCCCCGTGTGTGTGTGTGTGTGTAGGATAGTGTAAGTGTGTGAGGATCGCTGGTCGTTGCGGACTCGGTGAGCTGAAGGGCCTGTTTCCGTGCTGTATCCCTGAACTAAACTAGTAAGCACATAAATGCAACATGATCGCACCATTTCTGGAAATTGCAAGGCCCAGTCAACCTGTCTCTTAGCAGAGCCCCATGGTCAAATCTGATGTGCAAGTCGAGAACTTGCCTCCATTAAAGTGCTGTGACAAGACATTCTCTCCACTGATGTACAGCCAGCTGAAGGTACCTGTACAGAAATCATGAAGTCATACAGCACCACCAGCCATTTGGCCCAACTCAAAAATGCCTATGTAAGCTTGTACCATTAGCCCACGTTTGATCCATATACCTCTTCTTCTTCTTCTTCTTCTTCTTCTTTTGTGTGGCGTGCACAGCCTACAGTTGTAGGACAACTTGTTCTATTTGATCTTCTGTTTGTGCACGTCGAGTTGATTGCATTAGTCGAAACAGGACGCACCACGTGAAGGTTGCAATCTTCCACCCCACCCATATCCCACCAAACCTTTTCGATCTTTGCCCCTGTCCAAATGTCTTTAAAATACTGCACTCTGTTCTGCCGAGGTTAAGTTTCAAGTTTTCAGTTGTGTCAGTAAATAATATCACTCTTTAACTAATATCATTGGTGGGAGCTCTATTCTGCATCTGAGAATAACTGATTGTAATAGTGAAGATTGCATGCTACGGGTTACAACGGGCACTGTGTACATCCTCTGACTGAAGTTTTTATTTTTCCTCTATCAGAAACAACAGATTGATGCGTCTCCAATAACCGTGGTGAATGAAGTTGAATCTGACCAGGCCGCTACTACGTCCAAGGATTTGCTGTACAGGGAGCCGCCAGTCTCTGGAACCCTTCCGGCAGGAATTTCAGAGGGTGGACACGAGTGGAACAAAGGTTCAGAGGGAGATAAATCTCCCACTGAAATTACACAGCAGACACCTGCAGGCACTGAGCATCAAGTGCATGTGGAGGCAATTGATGAGCTCCTACTAAAGGAAGGTGAAGGCAATAACATTGTCCTCTCCAGAGATCTAAAGACACCTAGAGAAACTGAGGACTATCTTGAAGACGAGGCTCCTGTCCCAATGCAGAACGCTGAGGGTAATGCTTTCAGCGTGGAGAATGGGGTTTTATTCAATAATGATGGTTCTAATGTGAGTCTTCAACACACAACCAATGTTTCTCCTAATCTGACCCCAATCACACAGAATAGTTCAGTGCCTTCTTTTTCAGCCATTCCAATTAAGATAGACTGTGGTGATGATTCCATCATTCATGCAGTGAAGGTTACTGTCATCCAAGACATGAGTGATCAGGGCACTTTGAGTAATGATGGACTCGGCGGTGTGCCTTCTGCAGTGAGCACAGCCAGGGATGGAAAGTTAACTACCATAAAAAAAGAAGCCAACTTTGATCTTCGAAAATACGATAAAGGAAAACACCCAACTAAACTCTTCTCAGATGATGAGGAAAGAAAATACCAAACGGTAATCATTAAAGAAACGACAGATGGTGACATTCTTGATAAAGAGCGAAGGGCCATAATTAGAAACCAAGCCATGAAGAAGAGCACCACATTTGCCGAGACACAGGTTTCAACAAAGTCATTACATGTGGAAGGGGCTCCATCGGTTGAAGATTCCACCCAGAAGCAAGATGAATCCCAGATCCAGAAGTCCACTGCACATGCCGATTCATTTTCTTTCCATGACGAGTCCTCCATTTCTCATCCTGAAGACATCAACGGGCAGCAAAAAAACTTTGTTGCTGCCAGACAACAGTTTCTCCTGATGGAGAAGTCAGGGCAAGAAGAACCAACCAGTCCTCTGCCCTCTGCTCGGTCCCACAGGAGTTTGGGACATTCTCCCACGCCCTCTGAATTGACTCGGCTACTTCACGACAAGGGTGGGATTGTCTTGGACACTAGTCCAACAATCATGGTAAAAGCTGTTAGAGTTGATTACACCCACGAGGATGAGAAGGATAATGGGCCTGAAAGTCCTGTGAGCAATAGTGTGTTCATTGCTGAGAAGATTGCAACTCTGGAAGATAATGATGGTGACAAATTTGGTTCCACTCGGCGAAATCTGGCTGCCTCAACAGATGACCTTGATTCTGGATTGGGTGAGATGACCAATGACTATGGTTATGGGTACACTAGTGATGGTGGGGCATCAATTGAAATGCAGAACATAGGAACTGATAATAGTTGTGCTTATGAGTGTCCCGAGCAGAAGCCAAACCTTGAAACTCCCATTGAGAAAGAAATCCGATTAGCCTTGGAAAGGGAAGAAATTCTTCGCAAGGAACGAGGGATTAGCAAGTCAGTAAACTCGGAGGAAATGGTGGAAATCAAAACGAAGCCACTCTTATCCCAACTAACCCCAGGATCTCCTTTCTTAAAAAATAAAGACAAGAATCGGATGGTCTTTTTTGTCCAGAGAGAAATTGAAATGGACTCAAAGAGGGAGGAGAAATTGAAGGAAGAAGGCAAAGTCAAAGGCCTGTATGATAAAGGTGTGCCTCAAGAAGTGGAAGAGCGGAAAAAGGTATTTGAGCAGCAAACAGATGATGTGCCAGTTGTACCACAGCCGGGTTGGCAGACCAGGTTAGTCCGCTCGGCTTCACGGGAATCTCTAGATGTGCATGATGTTCTAGAGGAAAGCAACTCGGTCCAGTCTGACTCGACCGAATCTCAGGAGTCGGCAGAAAAGAGATCAGAGTCCCAGCCCTACACCCTGCGTCCTTGGAAGCCTCAGACCAACTTCCTGATCGAGCAGGAAATTGAGGACGAGCAACGTCGGGAGGCGGAGCTGCGGGCGCAGAGACTGAGGCAGCAGCCTGGAGGGTATCTTCCTTCAGGTAGGTACATCCACTAGTTTGCCCAATGTGTGGCAGGAAATCCCAGGAACTGACCGGCCTGTTTGTGACTTGAGAATCCTGTAAGGGAGCCACCCCCCCCCCCCCCCCCCTCCCCCCCCTCCCCCCGGCACAGATTAGTGTGTGATTGTTGGATCTCCAACTGGAGGAGATAAAGTCGACGTTTGTTGTACAACTGCACCATTACCTCCCAGTTTCATTGATTTGTAACCTTGCTTACTTCTTACCTTAATGAATGGTGTCTAGTCCTTAATTTAGCCATCCATTAAATGAGGCAAAGAGTCACCACTGCCAAGTGCAAAACTTGATCCCTTGCATATTAAACTTTGCCTCTTGATGGGAGCCTGCACTTGGTTTCTATCCCTGGGAACATAGGATGTCCAGCATCAGCTAAACGGATGGTAGCATCCCTTTCTGAAATGGTACCCTTGAACCATCTGAGATTTCACAATCCAACTGCGTTATGTTTGTCTTTACATGATAAACCAGCTTAAAAATGTAATTGAATTTTATTTGCAGCTGTTACTAAATGAGTGGGATATAATCTCATGTCCACTAAATTGCCACTATCTTACCATAACTACTGGGGTATCTCACCTAGAATTTGGTTTTTCTATAGTAAATAGCCCTCCACAAATGTTTCTACCTTCACACCATGTTGCTGTGACATAGTTTAACTATTGACAATGTTCCTCAATGCAGAATGCATTGGACTTCAATGTCTCTGGTCAAGGTGGAACACCGTGCAATGTTAAGGTATGATACAGACTAAACGATTCGGATCATTTACACTTTAGAACCAAGATCCTAGTGTAAAAGGGAACAAAGACAAGTTACTGAACAACATAATGGATATAGACTCTAGGACATGGAAATGTGAAGAAATAGAGACCTTGGTGTCCATAACCACACATCCCTCAAGTCTGAAGAAGGGTCTCAACCCGAAACGTCGCTTATTTCCTTCGCTCCATAGATGCTGCCTCATCCGCTGAGTTTCTCCAGCATTTTTGTCTACCTTCGATTTCCCAGCATCTGCAGTTCCTTCTTAAACATCCCTCAAGCTAATCAGATGGCAGAATATGACTTTATTGGCTGAGGAATAAAATATAAACGCAGGCAGTTCATGCTGAAACTGCCCACAAGACCTCAAACCCGATCTGTGTATGCTTCTCGTTATCATAACCATGATTAATTGATAACTTGAGGCCCATGCAGTCATACAGCTCAGGGACAGGCCCTACACTTCACCCACACCATCTGTTTACACAATTCTATTTATTTTTTTGCATTCCTATCATCTGAAGAAGGGTCTCGACCCGAAATGTTGCCTATTGCTTCTCACCATAGATGCTGCCGCACCCGCTGAGTTTCTCCAGCATTTTTTTGTCTACTTTCCACTACTCACCTACATGGGAGAAACAATTTACAGACCCCAATCAACTTATCAACCTGACCTTTAGATATAGGAATTAACCAGAGCACCGGTTGGCAACCTACATGCTCACTGGAAGTAGCTTCACATCCCACGCTGGTCACCAAAGGTTGAAGCTTAAATAATCGGTGCCATGAGATAGCAGCTCTATCACCTATGACACTCTGCTGTCCTAAACCTAACACAAGTCAAAATTAATCAGGAGAAAGATTAAAGAAGAATAAGAATTCTTTTTCACCAAAGTGTAGTGGGAGCTGGAACTGGGCCTAGCAGACTGTTGGAGACGGGAACCGTCATCGTATATAAAGTGTGTATGGACGATCGTTTGATGAGCCACAACCCACGGTACTATGGACCGAGTGTTGTGGAGCCGTTACAATCTAAATAGCTGTTGTCAGCATGGACATGGTGCCGACCAGCCAACTCTGACCAGAGCTGTTCTAAAGTTATAGCTCTTGTCAGTGTGGCCTTCATGCTCATGTTTCTGGGGTACAGGTGCAGAGAGACAATTTCCAAACTTTGGGGAAACCCATTGATCAAGCATTTGAAGAAGATAAGAATTTTTAGATCACATCTTTCACACACCATTAAGAAATCACAGCTGTTTTGGTCTGTTCATTGTAGAAATTACATTAGTCTGTTTGTATACAGTAGGCTCATACAAATGGTTCTACGATCATGACTGCACCAACAGTGAGGCTGTTTGAACCAACACATCTCACCAAACCATGAATAGTTCCCTGCATCAGAATAGATGGTGATGGCCTATCTAACTGTATAGAATTTCTCCTGTACCACCCCCCTCCTTCCCCCCCCCCCCCACACACACAGTAAAACCCCCCTTTCCTCTCTACTGCCATCCAAATAGTGCTGCATTCCCTCTATACTGCCTCTCTCACAGTGCAGCCTTCCCTCTAACAGTGCAACCTTCCCTCTCTGCTGCCCTTCAAATAGTGCCGCATTCCATCTGTACTGCCCCGCCTGCAGTGTTCTTCGTCAGTATGGAATGATTTAAGATTATTCGAACTTCCTTGCAGCAACAGTCTCCACATTGGAGTCCCAAAGTCCCCCAGTGTATCCTAACTTGACGTCCAGAGATGGGGCTTTGAATGGTGATCGAACAGAAGATCTCCCAGCGACGCACTGCCAGGAAGAGAGGAGAGCGAGACCTTCTGGAAAAAAGGATGACTCTTCGGTATGTTGAAGTTTGCGATTCTCTTCCTTTTTGGCAGTAAACTGTGTGGATATTCTGACATGCTTTGTGAAGCATGTTGAGCAATCTATTTTGCCTCTGTCAGTGGACAATAAATCTTGGGTTATGTGCAAATGATTGGATTTCTAGATCACTGAGAAGTCACAAGGTCATCTGACTTCAACTGGAAGTGAAGCGTGGTTGGGGGAAAGATTAGGGGTACAACTGAATAAACAGATAGGGTAGGGAGGTGAATTAGAGATAAAAGGATCAGATTTAAGGGCACTTTTTTGTTAAGAATGGAGCCAGAGGGTAGATTGTTTGGATGGTGCAATACTATTGGTTTAATAAAGAAAGAATTAATGGAGAAAAACATATTCTGCTTCGTCCTTTATTAATTTGCTTCCTCTCTTTTACATCTTTCTCTACTATTTTCCTCTTTCCTGAACTCTTCCAGGCACACAATGAGCCTGGTATATAATGTGCTGATGTTTTAGTATGTGAAGCCATGGTAGGGTGCTAGGTTGTGCCCCCCAGCCCCTCCATAAGCTTTTGCGTAATTGTGTTGGACAGACGGGTTGGATGGGCCGGTGAATGACAGCACCATGAGAATGCTAAAGCATCTCAGCACACAGTGTCAGTCGGCAAGTCCAAGAGACAGTGAGGGAAGGGCTAAAAATGTCCAGTGTCAGGATCATTCGGTGTTGCTTCTAAAGTGGTTTATTTCATGATGTTTACTTAAATTATTATCCGTTTTTTTTAAACCTCAGTATGCTGGTATCGAGCCTTCTGATGACGTCAACACTGAGGTAGTCACGTTTTCATTGCGCCAGACTTCAGCTTGCTGTCTTGCAGTGTGTTGCATGCCACAACATGTAATCAAAACGCCACTCAGTGTTACTAACTGCTTGACCGCTGCTCAGCAATGGGTTTGAGAGACTAAATTCCTCTGGCTTATTTAATTGTGCTGTGCCCTAATGATAATCTGATCATTAAAACCACTCCTGGCTCTTTTATTCCTCCATGTCAGAGGAACATCTCTGGAAGAATGTTGCCTATCCCTAGAACCTCTAAGAAGGTGATAGCAAGGCACTTTCTTGAACTAATGCTGTTTGTGGGTAGAAGCGCTCCCACAATGCAGAGGACCCAGTGACACGAAACTTTGATTATAAATTGGCATGTAGTGTCAAAACCTAGCCGAAAGCATTTGCAATCTTCCATATTCAGCTTCCACCTGAGATCCCCACCATCTCAGCAGCCTGTCTAATTCGCAACATGTGTGTGATATCGAGAAATGGTGAGTGACTGGACAGAGCACAGACAATAGAACAGGACAATATATAGATGTTACTGAAGACTTGAGCTCCTTGGGTTGCTGTGTTTCTAACTGTTCTAGAGCAATTACAATCCTGGCATCCACCCAACAATGTGGAAAATTCACTGGACAAATCCAATCCAGTTACTTACTGGCCAATTGTTCGACTCCCAACCAGCAATGGTCAGGGCTAGGTTTGGATGGATGAACTGAATTAATGTAATGATGGTGTCAAGGTTTTATTAGACCAGATGTGACTATCATGGAACCCTGGTAAAACTGAGCTTGGGGAGAACTGGAGTGATGTGTTGTTGGTGGTCAGTCACTTCAGCTGCAGTGTATTACTGCAGGAGGTCCTTGGAGCACGGTCTTGGGCCCAACCATGAGCGACCTTCCTTCCACCATAGGGTCAGAAGGAGGAATTCTCTAATTCTCTGATTATTGCACCATGTTCAGACCCATTTTCATCTCTTTACAAATGAATCGGCTCATGCCTGCAGCCAGCAAGACTTGGACAACATTCAGGCAGGAGCCAATCAGTGGCAAGGAGCTCATGTGCTACGGAAGTGCTAAACAATGACTATCTCCAACCTGAGGGAGTCTAATCACCTAAATCTGACATCACAAATACACAGGGGTTCAGCACTCATCAGGAACAATACAGTCGTTAATAAAGCATGGCAGCAGCTGAGTATCCTACAGCAAATGCGATCAGTCCTGACGCTCCAAAAGGTTTCTACTCTCTGAGGCACGTCAGGAGCACGATAGAGCACCCTTCAATGGTTCAATTCAGCTCCAGAAATAATTTTTCCTTTATCCCCAGTAGCCACTTCTGAATGTTGATCTCTGATTTTGATTATTCTCCACCTCAACTAAACCTTGGCTCTCCATGACCAGCCATTGTCCCACCTCCCCAATGCCAACAAAGTATCTATGACTCCCCATTATCTGCCTGATATCTCGCCTTCAAATCTCTCTCAGTATTGATCCTCTCAGTCCTCAGGTGTGACTGGGTTGCTGACATATGTGGTTACTTCATGGATACATGCTTCCCTCCTTTCCTAAACCAACATTGTCATTTGGGTAGGTGAGATCTCACCAAGGCCTGATGTTAACATTTACCTCAAATCCAGGGGAGTTTCAGGTTCTCCAGAACCTGAGGTAATTGTGACTTTACTTTAGACTTTAGATATACAACGTGGAAATAGGCCCTTTGGCTCACCAAGTCCACACCAACCAGTGATCACCCCATCCACTAGCACTACCTTACACACCAAGGAGAATTTACAAAGTCAATAAACCTACAAACCTGTTCGTCTTTGAAGTGTGGGGGAGGCGTGTTCACAGGGAGAACCTATAAACTCCAAACAGACAGCACCCATAGTTAGAATGCAAGAGATCCAGGTTGGATCCTAAGGCAGTAACTCTACCGCTGCACGACTGTACCGTCCCAAATGTTTTGCAGTGGGATTGCCAACCTATGGAAGCAGCAAAACATGGGCAAAATCTACTGATTACATGTATTTGAGCAGTCAATATCTTTGCAAGAGAAGACTCAAATTCCATCAAGTTCTGAGCATGAAAGTATGAACTGTATGGAGAAAGTTGGAAGCATTGATTGTCGGGCTGTTCTAGCACATATTTGGGAGTATTCAAGAATGTTTCTTCCAAACACACTCTCCCATTACAAATGTAATCTTCGACGCACCAACCTTTCCTTCAATCACTTTCCTATTCCTAGATAAGCCCATCCTGCTCCCATCTCTTTCATAACCATTTTAATCTGTTAATCTTTTCTCCTTCCAGAGAGTGTATGTCAATTTTGCTTTTGTTTTTCTTCTCATGGTATTGGAAGTTTGTTAACCTCAATTGGTGCCTCATGGTTTGCAGATTGCCTATTCTGCGTCATGGTGGATGTATCATTTACAGCTCTACTATCCTATCTTGCTGACCCTTGTTATCTTGCCTGTAGGTACTTGAATCTACCAGAGTCACTCGCCGTAAAAGCACAATGGCCCAGCGCTGGGAAGCAGGGATATTCAACAATCATCTGGAAGAATGAAGCCAGCCCAGCTGCCAGCAATATATAATTGTATACATATTGATAGTGAAATTATGGAAAGCACTGCCTATTGATCAGAAATTAAGTTCTTTATAGCACTCTGGACAAATTTCCATCTCTGAGTGACTCTCCTGTTTATAAAACTGTGACCAGTAAACTTCAAGAACTAGAGACACAAATCTGAGGTCCAACCTTCTTGCCCCAAGTTTGCAATCCCATCCAACTGCTCACTTTGTTCTATGCGAGTTCAATGCTACTTCAATCTCACGCATGTACTGTCTCATCTAATTCCCAACCTGAATAATACTATTGTGCACTGTTCTCCATCAAACACAAACTAAGTCACAGAAACTCTTTTCCAGTATCCTGCCCCCGTTCTCGATGTTGAGGCCCAAGTTCGTGTCTTTCCTTAATAACAACAGTGCCTTATCAGACAGTTGCCACTTGTTGCCATGAATAGTATTCGCAGCCAGATTTTCCCCCCGATTCCCTCTACATCACTGACCTCCTAGCAGCGTTTCTTTAGTTTGGTAAATTTACATGAAACGCTCAGTTTAATGAAGAGAACTATAAATAAAAATGTTTGCTTTTTGTTTCTATAGATATCAGTCAACCATTTGAAAGAAAACAAATGAATGCTTGTGTGCCATTATTTAAAAATATATATATAAATAAATTAGCATTTGGAACAAAGTATGAAATACTGTCTAACTTCCTGCTGCAACTCATTGCTAGTGAGTGGAGTGAGGAAAGCAGGAAATGTTACGTGTGAGTGCATTTGCGAATGAGTACTGTGAAAAGTGCAAATGAGTGGCAAGAGCGAAGACTATGCAGTGTGAGAGTGAGCAATGGTGTCTGTACGTGTGTGAGAGCAAAGCATTTGTAGTGTGGATTAATAAATGTTCCATGTGAAAAACCCCGAGTCAGCTCTGTATAATAAAGTGATGAATGAAGTGTGAGCAGTGTGCACAGTGCATGAGCTAGTGTGTGTTTGTGTGGCAGCAGTAGAGTGAAAGAGCGCGGTAGTGTGCGCTAATGACAATTTGTGTGGCGTGCAAAGTATGTGTGAATGAAGCAGGTTGTCTGGGAATAGTGCAATAGACAATAGGTGCAGGAGTAGGCCATTTGAGCCAGCCCCGCCATTCAATATGATCATGGCTGATCATCCACAATCAGTACCCCGTTCCTGCCTTCTCGCCATATCCCCTGACTGCTATCATTAAGAGCTCTATCTAACTCTTGAAAGCATCCAGAGTTTTGGCATCCACTGCCTTCTGAGGTAGAGAATTCCACAGATTTGCAACTCTCTGGGTGGAAAGGTTTTTCCTCACCTCTGTTCTACATGGCCTACCCCTTATTCTCAAACCGTGCCCCTGGTTCTGGTTTCCCCTAACATCGGAAACATGTTTCCTGCCTCTAACGTGTCCAATCCCTTAATAATATGTTTCAATAAGATCCCCTCTCAACCTTCTAAATTCCAGAGTATACAAGCCCAGCCACTCCATAGTATCAACATATGACAGTCCCGCCATCTCGGGAATTAACCTTGTGAACCTACGCAGCACTCCCTCAATAGCAAGAATGTCCTTCCTCAAATTTGGAGACCAAAACTGCACACAATACTCCAGGCGTGGTCTCAGTAGGGCCCTGTACAACTGCAGAAGGACCTCTTTTCTCCAATACTCAACTCCTCTTGTTATGAAGGCCAACATGCCATTAGCTTTCTTCACTGCCTGCTGTATCTGCATGCTTACTTCCAATGACTGATGAACAAGGACCCCCAGATCTCGTTGTACTTTCCGTTTTCCTAACTTGACACCATTCAGATAATTTACCTTCCTGTTTTTGCTACCAAAGTCGATAACCTCACATTTACCCACATGAAACTGCATCTGACATGCATCTGCCCACTCACCCAACCTGTCCAAGTCACCCTGCACCCTCACAGCATCCTCCTCACAGTTCACACTGCCACCCAGCTTTGTGTTATCTGCAAATTTCCTAATGTCATTTTTAATCCCTTCATCTAAATCATGAATGTATACTTTAAATAGCTGTGGTCCCGGCACCGAGCCTTGCAGTACCCCACTAGTCACTGCCTGCCATTCTGAAGGGGACCCGTTAATCCCTACGCTTTGTTTCCTGTCTGCCAACCATTTTTCTATCCATGTCAGTACCCTAACCCCAATACCATGTGCTATAATTTTGCCCATTAATCTCCCATGTGGGACATAGAAACATAGAAATTAGGTGCAGGAGTAGGCCATTCGGCTCTTCGAGCCTGCACCGCCATTCAATATGATCATGGCTGATCATCCAACTCAGTATCCCGTACCTGCCTTCTCTCCATACCCTCTGATCCCCTTAGCCACAAGGGCCACATCTAACTCCCTCTTAAATATAGGCAATGAACTGGCCTCAACTAACCTCTGTGGCAGAGAGTTCCAGAGACCCACCACTCTCTGTGTGAAAAAATTCCTTCTCATCTCGGTCCTAAAGGATTTCCCCCTTATCCTTAAGCTGTGACCCCTTGTCCTGGACCTCCCCAACATCGGGAACAATCTTCCTACATCTAGCCTGTCCAACCCCTTAAGAATCTTGTAAGTTTCTATAAGATCCCCTCTCAATCTCCTAAATTCTAGAGAATATAAACCGAGTCTATGCAGTCTTTGTTCATAAGACAGTCCTGACATCCCAGGAATCAGACTGGTGAACCTTCGCTGCACTCCCTCTATGGCAATAATGTCCTTCCTCAGATTTGGAGACCAGAACTGTACGCAATACTCCAGGTGTGGCCTCACCAAGACCCTATACAACTGAAGTAGAACCTCCCTGCTCCTATACTCAAATCCTTCTGCTATGAAAGCTAACATACCATTCGCTTTCTTCACTGCCTGCTGTACCTGCATGCCTACTTTCAATGACTAGTGTACCATGACACCCAGGTCGCGCTGCATCTCCCCTTTTCCTAATCGGCCTCCATTTAGATAATAGTCTGTTTTCCTATTTTTGCCACCAAAGTGGATAACCTCACATTTATCCACATTATACTGCATCTGCCAAACATTTGCCCACTCACCCAGCCTATCCAAGTCACCTTGCAGTCTCCTAGCATCCTCCTCACAGCTAACACTGCCCCCCAGACCTTATCAAATGCTTTCTGAAAGTCCAGGTACACTACATCCACTGGCTCTCCCTTGTCCATTTTCCTAGTTATATCCTCAAAAAATTCCAGATTAGTCAAGGATGATTTCCTCTTGGTAAATCCATGCTGACTCAGACCGATCCCTTTACTGCTATCCAAGCAGTCAGTGCACGCAGGAGATGTGACAGCAAAGTAAACCATGTGTGGGTGTGTTGTGCAGAGTGACCTGTACTTGCATTGTGTGAATTAACTGTATATGCAGATAGTGAACCTTCGAGGCAAAGGGCAATGTATGTAGAATATAAGTGAGCAATGGGCGCAGAGTGAAACTTATGTGAGCAGCATGGTTAAGAACAGTGTGCGGAATGTGTGACATTCTACATGCGAGTGAGCTGTGTGTGCACAGCTTGCACTGGTAGTGCAGTGTGAGGAAACTAGATGAACAGAGTGTGAGTGTGCATCGTGTGCAGGCTGAGCTGTATGAAGATTGTGTGCAGAGCGAGTAGCTTTCTACTGGGAATGAGAAGTCTGTGCAGTGATACATGGAGTTGGCGTCTGCACGTGTGAACTGCAGGCAGAGTGAGCAATGAGCTGTGTGCACTTTGTGTGTTCAGAACAGTTCTATCCAGCAATGCACACTTGTGACTTCTGCCTCTGGCTCCCGCCTATTTACCGGCCACAAATCCTCAATGGGGTTCAGGTAGATACCCTGATAGAGGAATGATGTGCTGCTTCATTCAAACAGATTCCTGTCTCCAAATTGATCGGTGCAGAGGATGTGGCAGGAAAGACCCGTTGACACTCACAGACCCTCAGCAAGTGAATGGGATCATGAACAGTATGTCATTGATGTAAGTTGTGAGTTCAATCTCCCTGCTCAACCTCTGAAGAAGAAAAAGGAATGGATTTCTATAGATAGAATACAGCTGGCCAAACAAATATTAAAGTGTTGAATTTTTGTTCATTATATATCGTCTATGGGTATTTTGTTTACAGGTCTGTTCTGCTGCAGCAGATAAGAATTTCATTGTTTAGTTGTCAGTACATATGACAATTAAACGTATGGATTTAATCATGGAAAACTTTATTGTCATTCAGATCTTGCGGTCTGAACGAAATTTCGTTGCCTGCAGTCATACATATAGTAAATAACAAAACCCATAATAAACACATATTTAACATCCACCACAGTGAGTTCACCAGACACCTCCTCACTGTGATGGAAGGCAAAAATCTTGTCTTTGTCTCTTCCCTTCTTGTTTTTCTTCTTCCTCTGCGCTGAGGCGACCCGGGCCTCGATGTTGTGACCGCACCGGGTGATGTAAATAAGTCCCGCGGCTGAACCGTGCTCCGTAAACGAGCCGGTTCAACTCCGCAGCCCGGGGCGATCGAATCTGCCGAAGCTGCCGCCCTCCAGTCCAGCGGACGCAGCTGTTCCCGCGGGAGCTCCGGAATAACAGGTCACCAACCTGTGACCTGTGAGCTCCCGACGATGTCGTCCACTGAGCCTGCGGCCAAACCTCCGAAGTCGCTGCCGCCGCCCCCGCCGCCACCGGAAAGCCGCCACAGCTCCGAGTCGGCCTGCCGGAATGCCTGAACCCGCCGCAGCCCCGAAGTCGGCCAGCCCCGCGCTGATAAGTCCTGGCTGGCTCTGCTTCCGGAGCCTTGAGGTCGGTCGCAGTTGTAGGCTGTCAGCTCCGCCATTAGGCCTCAGCGGAGACGGAGACGGAGACAGGGGATACAACAAGAAAAGTCGCGTCCCCCCCAAAAGGAAGAGACTAAAATGTTTCTCCCACCCCTCCCACACACATACACTACATAATAACTCAAATTAACGCTAAAACAAGACAAGAAAACAACAACAAAGAAAGAAAAACAGACCGACTGCAGGCTGCAGTACGAGAGTTAGATAGAGCTCTAGGGGCTAGTGGAATCAAGGGATATGGGGAGCAGGCGGGCAGGCACGGGTTATTGATGAGGACGATCAGCCATGATCACAATGAATGGTGGTGCTGGCTTGAAGGGCCGAATGGCCTCCTCCTGCACCTATTTTCTATGTATCTTTCCCTAAGTGAAGGCAAACCATCATGTAGCTGATGAGGGTGAAGATTAATGGATCATTAAGGACATGTCTTCACTTTGGGCCAGGATTGTGTCGGGTGTGCCACACATTTAAATAGCAATTAATTAAAATCAAAAGTTCTGATGAAGGGTCAAGAACATGAACAGGCAACAGCTTCGCTGCCACGGATGCTACCTGACCTGAGTGTGTCAGCTGGCTAGGTGGCTGTGAGTATAGAAACACTTGTTTCTTACTGATCAACTAAATAATGATTCTGTAACTCCACTGTTTCAGTTCAACAAGGACAATTGCTGTTAAACAAGGCAAAAACATATTCTCAGTCATCATCAGGAGTTCCATTGGGGTGTTCAGCATTGTAGTGGGAAAAGTTATGTTTTGCATAAAGAAATTGGACAAGAGATTTAGTTCTTAGTTTTAGAGACACAGCATGGCAGCAGGCCTTCAGCCCACTGAGTCCATGCCGACCATCGATTGGGCCCAACTCCATGCCATCCATAGTTCATTGCGGTCCATTGTTATCCCACTTATGAATGAATGAATAAGTTTATTGGCTAAGTATTCACATACAAGGAATTTGCCTTGGTGCTCTGCCCGCAAGTGACAACAACAGACAGTGACAGTTGGGAATGACACATAAAACATTAAACATTAATAATAAAACATTATTGATTAAACATGTGAATTAAATAAAAACCAGAGAAAAAGGAGGCTACAGATTTTTGGTTATTGAGTAGAGCTACTAATGTTTTTGTGTCTGGCTGTGTCTGGAGTCGCCTTCCAGAGGGAAGTGATTCAAAGGGTTTGTGGCCAGGGTGTGAGGTGTCAGAGATGATCTTACCCGCTCGCTGCTTGGCCCTTGCAGTGTACCATTCATCAATGGAGGGAAGGTTGCAGCCAATAATCTTCTCAGCTGATCGGACGATTAGCTGAAGCTTCCGGATGTCGTGCTTGGTGACTGAGCCAAACCAGACCATGATGGAGAAGGTGAGGACAGACTCTACGATGGCTGTATAGAATTGGACCATCATTGCCTGTGGCAGATTGTGCTTCCTCAGCTGCCACTGGAAGTACATCCTCTGTTGTGCCTTTTTGACTGTGGAGTCGATGGTAGCCCCCCACTTAAGATCCTTGGAGATGATGGTTCCCAGGAATTTAAAAGACACCACAGACATGACTGTGGTGTTGTTGATGGTGAGCGGAGGGGGGCTCTCCTGAAGTCTACTATCAATTCCACTGTCTTAAGAGCATTGAGCTCCAGATTGTTACGATGGCTCCAGGCCGCCAGCTGTGTCACTTCCTGTCTGTAGGCAGATTCTTCCCCATCCTGGATCAGTGCAATCAGGGTTGTGTCTTTCGCAAACTTGAGAAGCTTGACAGAGGAGTCAGTGGAGGTGCAGTCATTGGTGTAGAGAGAGTAGAGGAGAGAGTACGCAGCCTTGCGATGCTCCTATGCTGAGCGTTTGGGGGTCCGAGATGTGCTTTCCCAGCCTCACATGCTGCTTCCTGTCTGTCAGGAAGCTGGTGATCCACCGACGGAGGGGTTCAGGCACAGTCAACTCAGAAAGTTTGGAGTGTAGTAGCTCTAGCACAATGGTGTTGAATGCAGAGCTAAAATCAACAAACAGGATCCTCGCATAGGTCCCCTGGCGGTCCAGGTGCTGGAGGATGAAGTGCAGGCCCAGGTTGATTGTGTCATCCACAGATCTATTGGCCAGATATGCAAACTGCAGAGGGTCCAGCAGGGAGTTTGTGATATTTTACACTCCTTACATACCAGGGGCAATTAACCTTCAACCCCGCATGCCTTTGGGATGTGGGAGGAAACCCACGAGTGCAAACTCCGCACAGACAGCACTTGAGACCAGGTCTCTGGCAGCTCCACCAACTGTTCCACTGTGCCACACTCATTTCATGCTGAGCTTTGAATTTCTGTAAAATACTTTCTGGAATGCAGGAGGCTAGGACATCCCTCGCATCCAGGAATTAGCCTGGTGAATCCCTTGTGAATCGCCTCTGAAGTCAAGATATCCTTTTGTATATAATGGATATAAAATGGTGCACAGTACTCCAGGTATGACCTCACCAGTAGTCTTTACAATAGTAAAGGTACGTGTCTTTTTCTAATGGGCCTGTTCCACTTGCCGATTTTATTTTTAGGCAACTGCCAGCGACTACCATAGTCTTAACAGGTCGCCGAAAAACCAGCGACAACCTACGTCATCCTGGTAACAACCTATGACAGCGCCTACGTCAGGAGAAGTCGAGCTATGCTCATTGGCGTCAAACCCACTGTCGCCGAAAATGTTTCAATATGTTGAGAATTTACTGCTGACCAGAAAGACGCTACAACTTTTTGCGCGACTGAGGAGACCACTCCCGGCGACCACCGGCGAACATGTGGCAACAAACTAGACGTCTGTAGTTGCCTAAACAATCGCCTAAGTAAGACTGGCCCACAAGGCATAATCTTTTTGCCATTTGCCTTCCTTCTGTTTTTATTTTTTCTTTAACAGCAGAGATTTTCTTTTCTCATGTTAAATATTCCAAACTTTCAAATTCGGATGTTTCATCGGAAAGGAATATCCTTCCTCAAGTGTCATTTCCTGCTTTAGGAATGTCCTCAAATATTGCTGGAAATCATTATGAACTGTTTATATTTGACATTTTTGTGTTAGGCTTCCTTTCAAATCTGTCACCATGGGGATTATTAAAAGTAGAGGATGAATCACAATACCAGGATAGGCATTGAGTCAGACAGTTCCTGTTAACCCCTTCAGTAGAGGACATGTACAGTATCTGAAAGAAACTGATCATCAACTTACTTTCCAGAGACACAAAAAAATACTTTGTTCTGACCACAGTGATAGAAATATAGGTCCAATATTTGGCCTGGAGATAGCCAGAGTTCTGGGCTAGTACAATGTCTGCTGTGGCTGCAACGAAGGTTCATGACAGGGGCAAGGTTGCCAATCCCAATGGAGGCAGGATCCATGGAAAGGGTCTTGGTATTCCATTCTTTTGAGATGTTGTACATCATCAGAGACGGATCACATGTTTTCCCATAAAGTATCTCAACTACCAAAAAGTGGTGACGCGGTGAGACAGGGTGGTAAAGAAAGTCTGTGGCACACTTGCCTTCGTCGGCCAAGCTGCAGTACCAGAGCTGGGACATCATTATTGCGGCAGTACAAGATGGTGAGACTGCACTTGAAGTAATGTGTGCATTTCTGGTCGTCATACTACAGGAAGGATGTGGGCTGCAGCAAAAAATCACAAGGATTGGAGGGCATGAGTTACACAGCGAGATTGGGTTGGCTGGAATTGTTTTCCCTGGAGCAAAGGTGGTTGAGGGGTAACCTAATAGAAGTTTTAAAAATCATGAGGGGCATAGAAAGGGGCAATAGCTACAGTTTTCCCCCCGCATTAGGAGAGAAAAAATCCAGAGGTGAGAGGGCAAAGATTTAAAGGGGACCTGAGGGACACATTTTTCACACAGTGTGGGGTAGTTATGTGGGACAAGCTGGTATAGAAAGTATTTGAGTTGGGTACAATTATATTTAAAAGGCATGGGTAGGAATAATTTGGAAGGATATGCAGCAAACAGAGACAAGTGGGACTAACTCAGGTAAGCACCTTGGGCGGCATGAACGAGTTGGGCTGAAGGACCCATTTCCATGTTGTATGATTCTATGGCTCAGTGTTGATAACATTAGGACATCACTGCCAAAAGGGCGCATATCAGCCCTGCCCTGGTTGTATTGACAACTCTACAAACCTATGATTTTATCACAAGTTTCATATAGCTCATCTGGGCTGCCTACATTCCTGGCCCCTTGCCTCAGATGGATATAGTCATGTGTGATTAAATGGAGGCACTGGGTAGATCCAGAGTAGTCCATAGTTTAATTTACACTTTGGATCCATTACCCTGTGATCATTGGTTGACTTCAGTCCCTGGTATGAAATCGCCTCGTTTGTCAACTTCTTGCCTTGTTTTTAAAATCCTTGCATCATTTTACCCTTTTGTTGTAGAGACAAATATTAATACCACATGAAACCAGGCCTTTATCCAATCATGTCCCACTAACTATTGTACCTTTTTGTATAAATCCTACTCACCAGCACTTGGCCCATAGCCCTCCATACCATAGCAAGTCAAATGCCGGACTAGATACTCACCGAGTCCACACTGACCATCGATCATCCATTCACTAGTTCTATGTTATCCCATTTTCTCATCCTACACACAAGGGGTTATTTACAGAATCAATTAACCTGCAAACCCGCACGTCTTTGGGATGTGGCAGAAAACCCACGTTGTCACAGGGAGAACGTGCAAACTCCTTACAGACGGCACCCGTAGTCAGGATCGAATCCGGGTCTATGGCACTGTGAGGCAGCAGCTCTACCAACTGTGTCACTGTGCTCTGGTTTCTTCCCACATCCCAAAGATGTGCAGATCGCTGGGATAATTGATCACTGTAAATCATGCCAGTTGTGTGGATGGGGTAGGATTTGGGGGGGAGTTGAGGGGTGTTATTGCCCAATGAATGCAAATGGATACATGGCATCAGCAGCATCTCAGTGGACTGAACGTCTTGTTTCTATGTGTATGATTCTACAACTAAAAATTCAGGGTCCGAATTAAGTTACCGTGATTCCACTGGCAGGCAGACAGGAACATTACATTTCTTTTGGACAGCAAGTGTAAAGGGCAATATTACTTTCTCCCTGGTTTGGCCTTTATTCGATGTAAACTACCGACCAGCGCCACCTCAATGAGCATAATTGGAAAAGGATGGAGAAATTGGATGGCTCAGCCACCCACCCACCTGCCTCACTTTCCCTTTCCAACCAACTCATGTTCTCACCTTCACACAGCACAATGTTACCCCCTGGTGCCAACAATTGGAACAGCCGATTGAGCTAAAGCAGAAACAGAAATTGCTGAGTTACACAAAAAGCTGGAGAAACTCAGCGGGTGCAGCAGCATCTAAGGAGTGAAGGAGATAGGCGACGTTTCGGGTCGAGACCCTTCTGAAGAAGGGTCTCGACCCGAAACGTCGCCTATCTCCTTCACTCCTTAGATGCTGCTGCACCCGCTGAGTTTCTCCAGCTTTTTGTGTAACCCTCGATTCTCCAGCATCTGCAGTTCCTTCTTTAACACAGAAATTGCTGAAACGCTCAGCAAGCCAGCCAACATCTGTGCAAAGAGCAAAAAATGCATGAGGATCAGACTGTTTCCCGCATTTCATAATTTTTTAGAACTCAGAATGTAGAAAAATACAATACAGGAACAGGCCCTATCGCCCATGATGTCTGAGCCAAATTAAAACAATTCCTTCTGCCTGCACATGATCCATATGTTCCCTGGATATTCATGTGCCAATCTGAAAGCCTCTTAAACACCACTAACGTATCTGCCTTCCATAAACAAGGGTACTGTTTGATTCACCTCTACCCCAATGAGGACATTGGGCTTTGTCTAAGGTACTGGGGCACTACATTGCACAATAATGCAGAGAATGATATTCTGCACTCCGCATCTTCCCCTTTGCTCTATCCTCACACGCTGAGTTTCTCCAGCATTTCTGTCTACCTTTGTTATTAGGGAAGTCCACATCCGAGATGTGGGAGTCGTTTAAAGACCATCTGATCAAAGTGCAGGATCAACATGTTCTATTAAGGAGGAAGGATAAGGACGGGAAGATAAGGGGACCGTGGATGACCAAGGAGGTTGTAAACTAGGTCAGGAGAAAGTAAATTAAAGTATCCTTTATTGTCATTTGGACTTTTCAGTCTGAACGGAAATTCCATGCCTTGCAGTCATAACATAGAATAAAATAACAAAACACACAATAAACACAGATTTAACATCCACCACAGTGAGTCCACCAGGCACCTCCTCACTGTGATGGAAGGAAAAAGTCTTAAAGTCCTTGTCGCTTCCCTCCTTCTTCCCCCTCTGCGTTGAGGCGATCCGGGCTTCCGATGTTGCGACCCCGCTGGGTGATGGTAAGTCCCGCGGCTGAATCCGAGCTCCGTCAACGGGCTGGTTCAAACTCCGCGGCCCGGGGCGTACGAAGCTGCCACCCTCCAGTCCAGCGGATGAAGCTATTGTTGCGGGGGCTCCAGAAAATCGGTCACCAACCTGGGACCTGCGAGCTCCCGACGTTGTCGTCCGCTGGGCCCACGGTCGCGTCGACTGGGCCCGCGGCCGAGCCTCCGAGGCTCCGAAGTAGGGTTGGAAGTCGGGTCGCCGCCGCCGCCGTAACGCCACCACAGCCCCGAAGGCGGCCAGCCTCGCGTTGGAAAGTCCTGGCTCTGCCTCCGGAGCCTCGAGGTCGGTCCCAGTTGGAGGCCGCCAGCTCCGTCATTAGGCCTCAGCGCAGACGGAGATGGGGGATACGACAAGAAAAGGTCGCAGTGCCCCCGAAGGAAGAGACCAAAAACATGTGTCTCCCACCTCCCCACACATACACAACCAAAATAAACTAAATTAAACTGAAACAGAACAAAAAGAAAACAAAAACAAAAGAAAAGACAAATGGACTGCAGGCGAGCTGCAGCTGCAGGGCAGCGCCGCCACTTCTGGATCCTCTTCAGAAAATGGAAAATTGAAGAGTATATCAGATTTAAGAAGACGGCATCAGATGGGGCTTATGAGGAATATAAAGGCAATTTGAAGGGCAAAAGGAGCCATGAATATCATGGGCGAGTCAAATTAAGGATAATCCCAAGGCTTTCTATGAATACGTTAAAAACAAGAGGATGGCCAGGGAAATGTAAGACTGCTCAAGGGTAAAGAAGGGTATCTATGTTTGGAGTTGCAGGATGTAGATGAGGTGCTAAATTAATACTTTGCATCTGTATTCACTGAGGAGACGGACTTGGCGGACAGCAAAGTCAGTGTGGAGAATACAAATATGACAGGTGCAGATCGAGAAGGAGGTGGTGCTCTTGAGAGCATTATGCCCCTGTCCCACTTAGGAAACCTGAACGGAAACGTCTGGAGATTTTGTGCCCCACCCAAGGTTTCTGTGCGGTTCCCGGAGGTTTTTGTCAGTTTCGACCATTAGGGAGACTGACAAAAACCTTCGGGAACCTCCGGGAACCACACGGAAACCTTGGGTGGGGTGCAAAGTCTCCAGAGGTTTCCGTTCAGGTTTCCTAAGTGGGACAGGGGCATTAAGATGTATAAGTTCCCAGAGCCTGATGGGTTCTTCCCAGGTTATTGAGGGAGGCAGGTTTCTTCTCTAGCCATAGGCAAGGTCCTGGAGAAATTAGAGAGTAGTCAATGTTGTTCCTTTGTTTAAGAAGGGTAGTAGAACAAATCTAGGGAATGATAGGCAAGTGGGCCTCAAGTCACTTGCAGGGAAATATTGGAGAGAATTCTTCGAGATATGATTTACCCCCATTTGGAGAATAGGTTAATTAGAGATAGCAACAGATAGCAAGCAAGCATGGTGCTGTGGATAATGAAGTAGATTTTCAAAGTCTACAAAGAGATTTGGGCCATTTGGAAGAGTGGGCTGAAAGATGGCAGATGGAGTTTAATGCTGATAAGTGTGAGGTGCTACATCTTGGCAGGACAAATCAAAATAGGACGTACATGGTAAATGGTAGGGAATTGAGGAATGCTGTGGAACAGAGGGTTCTAGGAATAACTGTGCATAGTTCCCTGAAGATGGAATTGCATGTAGATAGGGTGGTAAAGAAAGTTTTTGGTGTGCTGGCCTTTATAAATCAGAGCATTGAATATAGGAGTAGGGAAGTAATGTTAAAATTGTACGGCATTGGTGAGACCAATTCTGGAGTATGGTGTACCATTTTGGTCACCTAATTATAGGAAGGATGTCAACAAAATAGATAGAGTACAGAGGAGATTTACTAGAATGTTGCCAGGGTTCCAGCAACTAAGTTACAGAGAAAGGTTGAACAAGTTAGGTCTTTATTCTTTGGAGCGCAGAAGGTTAAAGGGGGACTTGATTGAGATCTTTAAAATTATGAAAGGGATAGACAGAGTTGACGTGGATAAGCTTTTCCCATTGAGGGTAGGGAAGATTCAAACAAGAGGGCATGACATGAGAATTAAGTGACAGAAGTTTAGGGGTGACATGAGGGGGAACTTCTTTACTCAGAGTGGTGGCTGTGTGGAATGATCTTCCTGCAGAAGTGGTGGAGGCAGGATCGGTTTTAACATTTAAAAGTAAAGTGGCTAGGTATATGGACGGGAAGGGAATGGAGGGGTATGGTCTGAGTGCAGGTAGATGGGACTAGGGGAAAATAAATGGTCGGCACGGACTGGAAGGGCCGAGATGTCCTGTTTCCGTGCTGTAATTGTTATATGGTTATATGGTTATTATATTTGTACGCTGCAGGTCGTGTCGTGGTTTTTGAGGTGACAAAGGAGTTTAATGGGTGTTGCATACATGGATTTTAGTAAGGCTTTTTGATAATGTCCTTCATGGTCGACTGATTAGGAAGATTAAGATGCATAGGATTCACAGTGACTTGGTCACATGGATTCAGGACTGACTTATTCATAGAATATGGAGGGTTGTAGTGGAAGGAAGATATTCTGACTGGAGGTCTGTGACCAGTGGAGTTCAGCTTGAAACTCTGCTGTTTATCATATAATATATATATATATATATATATATATATATATATATATATATATATATATATATATATATATATATATATATATATATATATACAATGGCTTGCAAAAGCATTAATACCCCTTGAACTTTTCCACATTTTGTCACTTTACAACCACAAACGTAAATGTATTTTATTGGGATTTTATGTGATAGACCAACACAAAGTGGCGCATAATTGTGAAGTGGAAGGAAAATGATACATGGTTTTCAAATTTTTTTACAAATAAAAAACTGAAAAGTGTGGCGTGCAAAAGTATTCATCCCCCTTTACTCTGATACCCCTAAATAAAATCGAGTGCAACCAATTGCCTTCAGAAGTCACCTAATTAGTAAATAGAGTCCACTTGTATGTAATCTAATCTCAGTATAAATACAGCTGTTCTGTGAAGGCCTCAGAGGTTTGTGAGAGAACATTAGTGAACAAACAGCATCATGAAGCCCAAGGAACACACCAGACAGGTCAGGGATAAAGTTGTTGAGACGTTTAAAGCAGGGTTAGGTTATAAAAAAATATCCCAAACTTTGCACATCTCACGGAGGACTGTTCGATCCATCATCTGAAAATGGAAAGAGCATGGCACAACTGCAAACCTACCAAGACATGGCCGTCCACCTAAACTGACAGGCCGGGCAAGGAGAGCATTGATCAGAGAAGCGGCCAATGGAGGCCCATGGTAGCTCTGGAGGAGCTGCAGAAATCCACAGCTCAGGTGGGAGAATCTGTCCACAGGACAACTATTAGTTGTACGCTCCACAAATCGGGCCTTTATGGAAGAGTGGCAAGAAGAAAGCCATTGTTGAAACAAAGCCATAAGAAGTCCCGTTTGCAGTTCGCCACAAGCCATGTGGGGTACACAGCAAACATGTGGAGGAAGGTGCTCTGGCCTGATGAGACCAAAATGGAAGTTTTTGGCCTAAATGTAAAATGCTATGTGTGGCGGAAAACTAACACTGCACATCACCCTGAACACACCATCCCCACTGTGAAACACGGTGATGTCAGCATCGTGCTGTGGGGATGCTTTTCTTCAGCAGGGACAGGGAAGCTGGTCAGAGTTGATGGGAGGATGGATGGAGCCAAATATAGGGCAATCTTGGAAGAAAACCTGTTAGAGTCTGCAAAAGACTTGAGACTGGGGTGAAGGTTCACCTTCCAGCAGGACAACGACCCTAAACATACAGCCAGAGGTGACCGTTTGCCAGAGAACCTGCTCTCCGTCCATAATGGCAGTCTTCAGCTTCCAGTTGCACCTGCTGTGTTCCTTTCCCACTCCCACCTGTGCACCCAATCTTTCTCTCCCTTTATGCACCTTTTCCACTTCTTCCTCCTTGCTTTCTAAGTTTTTTACTCTTCCATCTGCCATCACCCATCACCCATATACATATCCTTCTGAGTTTCTTCTCTCCTGGTTCGCCTTTGCCATCTCCCCCCCCTCCTCTAGCTGATTCCATCTCTCCATTGTCTCTCCCTTATCTGTTTATACCTAGCATCTTGGCATCTTGTTCAACACAGATACTGTAGGTTGAAGGGCCTGTTCCTCTGCTGTACCTATGATCTACCTGCCAGTCTTCTCCTCACTCCTCTCTCTCACTGTCATATGCTGCCTATCTTCCCTCTATACACTCAGTCCTAATGCGAGGTCTCTACCCAAAATGTTGACCATCCCTTTTCTCCGTAGATGCTGCCTGATCTGCTGAGTTCCTCAAGCATTTTGTCTTTGCTCAAGATGCCAGCATCTGCAGTCTCTGTGTCTCCACCAGATGGCACTATTGGACAAACAAATATCAACCTATTTGTTTGGGTCTGAAAAAGAGTCTCGACCCAAAATGTCACCTATTCCTTTTCTCCAGAGATGCTGCCTGACCTGCTGAGTCACTCTAGCATTGTGTGTCTCACTTTGGTGTAAACCAGCATTTGCAGTTCCTTAGAAACATAGAAAATAGGTGCAGAAGTAGGCCATTCGGCCCTTCGAGCCTACACCGCCATTCAATATGATCATGGCTGATCATCCAACTCAGTGTCCTGTACCAACCTTCTCTCCATACCCCCATGATCCCTTTAGCCACAAGGGCCACATCTAACTCCCTCTTAAATATAGCCAATGAACTGGCCTCAACTACCTTCTGTGGCAGAGAATTCCACACATTCACCACTCTCTGTGTGAAAAATGTTTTTCTCGTCTCGGTCCTAAAAGACTTCCCCCTTATCCTTAAACTTTGACCCCTTGTTCTGGACTTCCCCAACATTGGGAACAATCTTCCTGCATCTAGCCTGTCCAACCCCTTAAGAATTTTGTAAGTTTCTATAAGATCCCCCCTAAAATCTAGCGAGAACAAGCCGAGTCTATCCAGTCTTTCTTCATATGAAAGTCCTGCCATCCCAGGAATCAGTCTGGTGAACCTTCTCTATGCTCCCCCATGGCAAGAATGTATTTCCTCATATTAGGAGACCAAAACTGTATGCAATACTCCAGGTGTGGTCTCACCAAGACCCTGTACAACTGCAGTGGAACCTCCCTGCTCCTGTACTCAAATCCTTTTGCTATGAATGTTAACATACCATTTGCTTTCTTCACTGCCTGCTGCACCTGCATGCCTACTTTCAATGACTGGTGTAACCTGCCACCCAGGTCTCGTTGCATCTCCCCTTTTCCTAATCTGCCACCATTCAGATAATAGTCTACCCTCCTGTTTTTGCCACCAAAGTGGATAACCTCACATTTATCCACATTATCCTGCATCTGCCATGCATTTGCCCACTCACCCAACCTATCCAAGTCACCTTGCAGCCTCCTTGCATCTTCCTCACAGCTAACACTGCCCCCCAGCTTCGTGTCATCTGCAAACTTGTAGATGTTGCATTCAATTCCCTTATCCAGATCATTAATATATATTGTAAATAACTGGGGTCCCACCACTGAGCCTTGCGGTACCCCACTAGTCACTGCCTGCCATTCTGAAAAGGACCCGTTTACTCCTACTCTTTGCTTCCGGTCAGCCAGCCAGTTCTCTATCCACATCAATACTGAACCCCCAATACCGTGTGCTTTAAGTTTGCATACTAATCTCTTATGTGGTACCTTGTCGAAAGCCTTCTGAAAGTCCAGATTTAACACATCCACTGGTTCTCCCTTATCCACTTTACTAGTTACATCCTCGAAAAATTCTATAAGATTCGTCAGACATGATTTACCTTTCATAAATCCATGCTGACTTTGTCCAATGATTTCACCACTTTCCAAATGTGCTGCTATCCCATCTTTTATAACTGACTCTAGCATTTTCCCCACTACCCCCGATGTTAGACTAACTGGTCTGTAATTCCCCATTTTCTCTCTCCCTCCCTTTTTAAAAAGTGGGGTTACATTAGCTACCCTCCAATCCTCAGGAACTACTCCAGAATCTAAAGTGTTTTGAAATATTATCACTAATGCATCCACTATTTCTGGGGCTTCTTCCTTAAGTACTCTGGGATGCAGCCTGTCTGGCCCTGGGGATTTATCGGCCTTTAATCCATTCAGTTTACCAAACACCACTTCCCGGCTAACCTGGATTTCACTTAGTTCCTCCATCTCATTTGACCCCTGGTCCCCTGCTATTTCCAGCAGATTATTTATGTTTTCCTTAGTGAAAACAGAACTAAAATAGTTATTCAATTGGTCTGCCATGTCCTTGTTCCCCATGATCAATTCACCTGGTTCTGACTGCAAGGGACCTACATTTGTTTTAACTAATCTTTTTCTCTTCACATATCTATAAAACCTTTTGCAGTCAGTTTTTATGTTCCCTGCCAGTTTTCTTTCATAATCTAATTTCCCTGTCCTAATTAAGCCCTTTGTCCTCCTCTGTTGGACTCTGAATTTCTCCCAGTCCTCTGGTAGGCTGCTTTTTCTGGCTAATTTGTATGCTTCATCTTTTGTTTTGATACTATCCCTGATTTCCCTTGTTATCCACGGAAGCCCTACCTTCCCTGATTTATTCTTTTGCCAAACTGGGATGAACAGTTGTTGTAGTTCATCCATGCAGTCTTTAAATGCCTTCCATTGCATATCCACCATCAACCCTTTACAAATGAATTGCCAGTCTATCTTGGCCAATTCATGCCTCATACCCTCAAAGTTACCTTTCTTTAAGTTCAGAACCCTTGTTTCTGAATTAACAATGTCACTCTCCATCCTAATGAAGAACTCAACCACATTATGGTCACTCTTGCCTAAGGGGCCATGCACAACAAGACTGCTAACTAACTCTTCCTCATTACTCAATACCCAGTCTAGAATAGCCTGCTCTCTCGTTGGTTCCTCTACATGTTGGTTTAGAAAGCTATCCCATATACATTCCAAGAAATCCTCTTCCTCAGCACCCTTGCCAATTTGATTAACCCAATCTATATGTAGATTGAAGTCACCCATTATAACTGTTTTACCTTTGTTGCACGCATTTCTAATTTCCTGTTTGATGCCATCCTCAACTCCACTATTACTGTTAGGTGGCCTGTACACAACTCCCACTAGCGTTTTCTGCCCCTCAGTGTTTTGCAGCTCTACCCATATCGATTCCACATCCTCCAAATTAATGTCCTTCCTTTCTATTGCGTTAATCTCCACTCTAACCAGCAACGCTACCCCACCTCGTTTTCCTTTCTGTCTATCCCTCCTGAATATTGAATATCCCAGTATGTTCAGCTCCCAACCTTGGTCACCCTGGAGCCATGTATCCGTGATGCCAACTATATCATATTAATTAATAACTATCTGTACATTCAACTCATCCACCTTATTACGAATGCTCCTTGCATTGAGACACAAAGCCTTCAGGCTTGTTTTTGCAACACTCTTACCCCTTATCCAATTATGTTGAAAAGTGGCCCTTTTTGATTTTTGCCCTGGATTTGTCTGCCTGCCACTTTTACTTTTCACCTTGCTACCTATTGCTTCTACCCTCATTTTACACCCCTCTGTCTCTCTGCTCATGCTCCCATCCCCCTGCCACATTAGTTTAAATCCTCCCAGACAGCACAGCAAACACTCCCCCAAGGACATTGGTTCCATTCCAGCCCAGATGCAGACTGTCCTGTTTGTACTGGTCCCACCTCCTCCAGAACTGGTTCCAATGCCCCAGAAATTTGAATCCCTCCCCCAGCACCATTTCTCAAGCCACATATTAATCTGCAACATCCTCCTATTTCCACTCTGACTAGCAGTCAGTGGCACTGGTAGTAATCCAGAGATCATTACCTTTGAGGTCCTACTTTTAAGTTTATCTCCTGGCTCCCTAAATTCACCTTGTAGGACCTCATCCCGTTTTTTACCTATATCATTGGTGCCAATGTGCACCATGACAACTGGCTGTTCACCCTCCCCCTCCAGAATGTTCTGCAGCTGTTCAGTGACATCCCTGACCCTTGCACCAGGGAGGCAACATACCATCCTGGAGTCTCGTTTGCGTCCGCAGAAATGCCTATCTATTCCCCTTACAATTGAATCCCCTATTATTATAGACCTTCCCCTCTTTTTCCTCCCCTCCTGTGCCGCAGAGCCACCCACGGTGCCATGAACTTGGCTGCTGCTGCCTTCCCCTGATGAGCCATCTCCCCCAGCCATATCCAAAATGGTATATCTGTTTAGGAGGGAGATGACCGCAGGGGACTCCTGCACTACCTGCCTACTGCTACGTTGGCAAATGGCCACCCGTTCCCGTTCTGTCCGCTTGACTTTTACCTGCGGTGTGACCAACTCACTGTATGTGCTATTCACGACTTTCTCAGCATTGTGGATGCTCCAGTATGAATCCAACAGCTGCTCCAATCGTTCAATGCGGTCTGCCAAGAGCTGCAGCTGGACGCACTTCCTGCAAACGTAGTCACCAGGGACACCGACCGTATCCCTGATCTTCCACATGTTGCAGGATGAACAAACCATGGGGCCGATCTCAACTGACATGGCTTACCCCCAAATTAAATCAACTCACTCACACCATAAAAATCTTTATCCTTTACACTGTACCTTTACTAAAAAGCACTGTACCCTTAACTCACTGTACCCTTAACCAGAAAGCAGAAATGCAAACCTGGGTTTGCTCCCAATCAGCTTCTTCCTCCAGTCCGCTTCCACCAATCAGCGGCTTCCACGAGACTACTTCCTTTGAAGTGTGAAGGAACGTTACAGATTGGATACTCCTCCTCCTGCTCCAACGGCTCCTGGGCCTCTGTTAAACAAAGCCCTGCGCTCGATTTATGTTGTTCCTACACAAATAGAAACCTCCACAGTGTGTGATCTATTTGCTCATCTTTCTCATGTGAATCGTGTATGATATACCGCGAGTTACATCACGCTAACAATAACTTCTTGGTGAAATCACACCCATTGGGAAATGCGCTTGGCTTTTTCCAATTGTGATACCCTTGAGAGTGTCTGAGCTTTGCTGAAAATTCCCTAAAGCCCCTAGGAGCAGATGGTGCAGCAATTGTGAATTAGAGTCTGTGCTGTGGTGCTCATATAGCTGTGGTACCCATAGAGAATCATAGCTTGGAAACATGTTGTTTGGCACAAATCATTTGTGTCGACCCACCTGGGGAGGCCTCTGAGAAGTAAGGGGAACCTGGCACAGGGGGCACTGCTGAGAACTAATGGGGACCCGGGGGGGGAATGAAGAAGGGATGAGTACTTTTTGTAATTTTGTCGGTGCCTTTGTGCTGACTCGTTTGTGTAATTTGTTTCCAAAAAAAAAACATTTCACTGTTCCTAGGTACAAGTGACAATAAAGTATCATCATCACCTGCTCCCATTTGCTTACATTGGACCTGTATCCCTCTAACCAGGCAGAAATTGGGGTCCAAGTCCATAGCTCCCTGAAAGTAGCAGCAACACAAGTAAATAGAGTGATGCCTCCCTTCTTAAGTTGGCCGTCGAGTATAAGAGTCAGGAAGTCATAATGCAACTTTACAGGATTCCGCCTATAAGTCAATGGTATGAACGTTGAATTCTCCAGTTTTAAGTAACAACCTCCCCCGAACCTCTCCTGCCTTTTTGAGGGGAGTGATAGTATTTACAGTTATGAGAAGCATAGAAAGGGTAGGCAGTCAGAATCTATTTCCTACGATGGAAATATCAAATACTGGAGGGCAGAGTTTAAGGAGTTGTGTAGGGAAAATTATTTTATACAGAGGGTGGTGAGTCTATGGAGTCTACACTGTTGGGGTGGTGGTGGAGGCAAATATGAATGTGGCATTTAAGAAACTTTAGAATAAATACATGGCAATGCAGGATATGGATTATTTGCAAGGCAGATGAGAATTGGTCTTGTTATCATGTTCAGCACAGACATTGTACGTGAGGTGCCTATTACTGTGCTTGGAGTTATGGCACCAATATCCCTAGGAGATTTGATGGTGCCACTCGAGAGGCTTTAAACTAGATTGGCAGTGAGGAGGGTCCCAGAGTAGAAGGGAGGCAGATGAGAATTTGTGGGCAAATATTGTAGTCAAAGAATATGCAAACAGGACAGGTAGGTTAGCAAACAGCACAGGGAAGAGAGAGGAAAGAAGCAAGGGAGGTTTAAGGCAGACAAACTCAGGGCATACATACATATACGTACATACATGCATACACACACACATAAAACAAATAAACAAATAATAACAATGCAAAAATACAAAACTAATGTCCCCACGTCTACGTAGTTCAGACCTTATTTGGAGCTTGTAGTGTTCAAAGAAGCTGTTCCTGAACCTGGATGTTACAGTTTTCAGGCTCCTATATCTTTTTCCCAAAGGCAGGAGTGAAATGAGTGTGTTGTGTGGGTTTCTGATGATGCCGGCTGCCTTTTTGAGGCTGCGACTCCTGTTTGATTGTGGGGAGGTCAGACCCGTGATGGACCCTGTATATGATCGAGATGCAGGAGGGTTGTTGCCTTTTTGATAAGGGAAGACATAACTTTAGTGCTGAGATGCGAGATTCTTGGGGGAATCATCCAGTGAGGTGATATGGTAGATATGGTATGAAGGTAGCGACTGCACAACCTAGACACTTGCTTGGATTAAACTCCATCTGACCTTTATTCTACCCATTTCCACAGCTGATCTACACCCCACAGTATACATTGGCAGCCTTCCTCACTGTGTGCAACTCTTGGTGTCATTTGCAAACTTACTAACCAACCAGTCTACATTTATGTCCAAGTCATTTATATATACATACATAGCAGAGGTCTCAGCACAGATCCCTGCTGAAACTTGCTGGTCACAGATCTACAGCCCGAATATTATCCTTCCACCACAATCCTCTGCTTCTATGCGTAAACCAGTTCTGATTCGATATGACAAAGTCACTGTGAATCCCTTGCATCTTAATCTTCTGGATCAGCCTACCCATGGGTAACTTTACCAATGCCTTGCTGAAACCCAAATTGATAACATTAACCACCCAACCCTCATCAATCACCTTCGTCACCTCCTCAAAAAACTCAATCAAGTTAATAAGACACGACCTGCTGGGACTGTCCCTAATTAACCCATTCTCTTCAAAGTGGGAGTAAATCCTACCTCAAAAAATTCGCTCCAATTGTTTCCCTACCACAGATGTGAGGCTCGCTGGCCTATCATTCCCTGGATTATTTCTACTTCCCTTCTTAAACAAACGAACCACATTGGCTACTCTCCAGTCCTCCAGGACCTCACCTCTGGCCAGAGAAGACACAAAGATATTCGTCAAGGCCGCTGCAATCTTCTCACTTGCCTCTCTCAATAACATGGGATAGATTCCATCAGGCTCTGGGGATTTATCCGCCTCAAAACTCTTCAAGAGCCCCAACGTTACCACCACCTTGATCTCAAATTGCCCTTGCCTATTAATATTCTCCACACTGATCTCACTGTCTTCCATGTCCATCTCCTTGGTGAATACAGATGAAAGAACTTGTTTACTATTTCACCTGCAACCTCTTTTCTCCTTTATCCTTGAATGGTTCTATCTTCTCCCTGGTTTAATGAATGTATAAAAAGCATTGGGATGTTATTTAAACTGACTCGCCAAAGCATTATCATGGCCCATTTTTGCCTTTCTCATCACCTCATTTGAGTTTTCTCCTACATATTGTGCTCAGTAAGGTCATCCCTCAGTCTTCTATGCTCTAAGGCAATCTTAACCTGCCCGACCTCTTTGCCTCACTCATGCTTTCAAGTTCTATCATTATTCTTGTAAATCTTCTCTGCACTCTTTCAAGCTTCATGAAGTCTATTCTGCAGCAGTGTGTCCAAAACTGTACACAATACTCCATGTGCAGCCTAATGTCTTGCACAGTTGCAACATAACATCCTAAGTTATACTCAATGACTGATGAAGGCCAACGTGCCAAATATCTCCTTCACCAACGTGTGACACCACTTTCAGAAAACTATGAGGAATCATAATCAGACAGCAATACACTAAAGAAACAGGTCCTTTCGCCCACATTATCCATGCCGACCAAGTTGTTATACTGGCCTAGTCACATTTGCCTGCATTTGGTCCATAGCCCTCTAAAACCTTCCTATCTATATATCTGTCCAAATGTCTTTTAAAAGTCATATTGCATCCACTTCTAGGTACCTCTGTACTCCAATACTGCTCAGGGCCCTACTGTTCACAGTAAACCACTGTAAAATGCTAGTAGATCCTGTCCTTCAGAATCCCCTCCAGTAACTTGCCCATCACTGACTTCAGGTTCACCATCCCTGTAATTCCCTTGCTGGTGTTATTACGGTACATTTGCCACTCTCCAGTTGTCTGGAACTTCACCTGTGGCCGAAGATGATGCAAATTAACTCTGAAAGGCCTTCCACAGTTTCTTCCCACATGGTCTGAAGTTGCACTATCGGGTCTCAAGGATTGATCTAATGCCAATACCACCTCTTTAGTAATTCATACATGATCCAAGACATCACAAGTCATTTGCCCCAATCTCTCGGCTTCCATGATCTTCTCCACAGTAAAAGCTGATGAGAAATATTCATTTAAATCACACCTGCCCCCTGTGGCTACACAATTGTTTGGCCAAACTGATCTTAAAAGGGACCAATTATATCCCTAGACCCTCTTGTATTCTTCATATACCCGAAGAATCAACTGCTGGAGTCTGACAAGGTGTTTAAAAAGATGTTTATGTAAATAAGGATAATGTGGGAAGCAAGGAAGGAGATTACCGGGGGCCTGGCAGAGATTTCTGTATCTTTGTTAGCCATGGGTGAGGTACCATAAGACTAGAGGATGGCTAATTTTGTGACTTTATTTACGAAAAGCTACAAAGACAAGTCAGGGAACCATGGGCCTATCAGCCTTTCATCAGTGATGGGAAATTTGCTGGAAAGGATTCTGAGGAACAGCATTTGTGAAGGCACGGACTGGTTGGAGATGGTCATTTGGCTTTGTGCATGGGAGACCATGTCTCGCAACCTTGATTGAGTTTTTTGAGAAGGTGACCAAGAGAGTTATTGGAGTGGAAATGTTAAAGACTGGAGGACATAGTTTTAAAGGTAAGAGGGGGGAAGTTTAGAGTTGTGAATGTCAATCATTTTTACACAGAGGATAGTTGGTGTCTGGACAACGCTGCCAGTGGTGGTGGTAGAGGGAGAAAGTAGCATTTACGAGGCTTTTAGATAGCCACATGGACAGGCAGGGAATGGAGAGAATATGGATCAGAGAAATTATACAAATTATTTGTTGTTATTCAAACCTCATTGAAGTTCAAACGAAATTTGGTTTCTGCAGTCATACAAACAAGAAAAAGAACCAAGACACAACACAATTTACACAAACATCCATCACAGCGAATCTCCTCCCCACTGTGATGGAAGGCAAAGTCTTATCTCTCCCCTGCACTCCCCATTCTCTTTCCAATGTCAAAGACAAATAACAGATGGGGTATAGTTATTGGTAGATGAGGTTAGTTTATCTTATTTTTTATCAGCTGCAAACCTACTCACTCGTCCATCTACATTTCCATCCAAATTATTTATTTGTATATATATATATATATATATATATATATATATATACACACACACACACACACACACACACACACAAATAAATAATTAATAATTCATAATTAAATATATATTAATTAATAATTAATATATATAATATGACAAACAAAAGGTGCCAAAATTACTATCCACTGGTCACAGACATCCAGATAAAAAAAGACCTTTCCACCACTCCCCTCTGACTTCTGACAACAACATTTAAAAAAATAATTTCAACTTTAAAATGTTATTTGGACAGGAAAGATTTAGATGGTTATGGGCTAAACATTTTCAAATGGGATTAGTATACTTTGGCCTTTTGGTCAGCTTGGATGAATTGGGCCAAAGGGCATGTTTCAATGCAGTATAATTCCAATTTGATACTCATTACTATGTGATACTGCGAGTGATCTTGAGATTACAATCCAAAAGGTCTTCATTTTCAACTTTTCAGCTGACTGCCTAAATTCCTTCGTAGGACCGCATCTTTATTCATAATTATGTTGGAAGAGCCAATCTAGACTGTGACCTCCGTCTGCTCACCCTTCTCTTCCAGAATGTACTGTACCCACTCCAAGATATCCTTGACCTGCCTCTACTTATCTACTTGTCTTTCATTAACCCTATTTTCCCAGCCCAGCCCTGACAACTTTTCCTTTGTAGCTTTGTTATTGCTCTTATTTAAATTGAAGATATTTATATTTTAAATCCAAGGTGTTCATTCTCACATTGTTTCTGAGGTTCAATAGTTTATTGATCACACCTCTCCAAAGGAGCCTTAACCACAAGGTCTCTTAACCACAAATCTAAAATAGGCAGTTGCTGAGTTCGGGAACAAATTAGAGAGAGAAAGAGCATAGAAACATGCACTTCCACCTATCCTGCCCTGATCAAGAAAGCAGCACTTTCTTGGGACCTGTAATATATATATAAAAAATGACCAAGGTGTAAATGTAGATGCATTGTGTAGGAAGGAACTGCAGATGCTGTTTTTTTTACACTGAAGATAGACACAAAATGCTGGAGCAACTTAGCGGGTCAGGTAGCATCTCTGGGGAAAAGAAAAAGGTGATGTTTCGGGTCGAGACCCTTTTTCAACCTGAAGGGTTTGAAGAAGGGTCTTGACCTGAAACATCATCTATTCCTTTTCTCCAGAAATGCTGCCTGACCCACTGAGTTGCTCTAACATTCTGTATCTACCTAATCAAGATAGGTTGGTCAGTATGCTTGTTGACAATACCAACATTGGAGGTTGCAGATGTTGAGGAGGGTTGTCAAAAGATACGGTGGGGTATAAATCAGCTAAAGAAATGGGTAGGAAAATGACATATGGAGTTTAACCTGAGCAAGTGTGAGCTGTTGTATTTTGTGAGGTGGTAAGGGGTGAGGATACAGTTAATGGCAAAAACCTTAACAGCCTTGACGTGCAGAGGAATCTTGGAATCCAAGTTCATGACTCACTAAAGGTGTCAGACAAGTAGCTAGGGTGGTAAAGAAGGCGTATGGTGTGTTTGCCTTTATTGCTAACATGCATTAAGTATAAGAGTCTGGACGTCATAATGCAGCTCTATTTGCCTTTGGTTAGGCTGCTTTTGGAGTATTGCCTGCAGTTCTGATCATCCCATTACAGAAAGGATGTGGTGGCTTTGAAGAGGGTGCAGAGGGTGTTTACCAGAATATTAGCTGGATTAGAAGTTTTCAGTTACAAGGAGAGGTTGAATAAACTTGGATTGTTTTCTCTGGAATGTCAGAGGTTGAGGGGAGACTTGATAGATGTATATAAAATTATGAGAGGCATAGATAGGGTAGACAGTCAGAACAATTTTTCCTAGGATGGAAATGTCCAACAGTGGAGGACATAGGTATAGGGCGAGAGGGCGACAGTTTAATGGAGATCCGCAGGCAAGTTTTTTACCCAGTGAGTGGTGGGGGGTTTGGAATGCGCAGCCAGGGATGGTGGTGGAGGCAGATATGATAGTGATGTTTAAGATGCTTTTAGATAGGCAAATGGAAGGTGCCAACAATCGCTGCCTCACCAACAGTCTGTCTCTTCTTTCTTTGTGTTTTAATAGTGTGTTAAATGTATGTTTTTAATGTACTTTAGCTTGTTTTATAGGGGGGGGGGGGTGGTTGGGCAAAACTTTTTCTAATCTCTTACCTCGACGGAGATGAAATTTTATTCTGGATTGTATCTCCATCCGCACTGCGGCCTAACATCAAAGAGTTGGCGGCCTTTACCGGAGACTGATTTTGAGAGCTCTGCGGACTTAACATCACGGAGCTCGCCATCCCTTTGCCAGGGATCGAACTCGGAGGTCCAACCGTGGATGCTTGTGGACGTTAACATCACGGTGCCCGGGGTCTTTGTTTAGAGACTGACTTCGGGAGCTCCAAGCCGCAGGAGCTTCCACTGCCCCGACGTGGGTGCTTTAGTCGCCCCGACGCGGGAGCTTCGACCGCTGGCTGCGGGAGCTTTGATTGCCCCAACAGATGGTTCAACTGCCCCGACCACGGGGGAATAAAGAGGAAGAAGATAGGAATTTTTTGCCTTCCTTCCGCTACGGTGGATGTTTATGTTAACTTTTATGTAGTTGTGTATCTTGTTGCTTTTTTTTTGTATGGCTGTATGGTAATTTGCATATCATTGTACCTTAATTGGTACACGTGACAATAAAAGATCTTTGAAACCTTTGAAGTGGGAAGAATAGTGACCAGGAACATGTACATGCAGATTAAATCCGTTCAAATAGGCATCATATTCAAACACTGTGCCATATTGTTCATGTTTTATCTTACACTCGAGTTTAAACCATACAGATGACTAACTTCCACTTTACCCACCCCCCCCCTCCCCCACCAAGTCACCACATCCTTACTGTAAAGGGGCACACAATGCTCCAAATACAGCCTCTGCAAGGTATTATAGATTTGTATTATGACTTCCTGACTTATACTTTATGCTCTGACCAAATAAAGTGAGCATACCGTACCACTTCTTCACCACTCTATCTACTTGTGTTGCCACTTTCAGGGAGCTATGGACTTGGACACCAAGATTGCTCTGTACATCAATGCTGTGAAGGGTCTTGCCATTGCTGTATGCTTTCATTGGTGCAGCTTACCCAGTGTTATGAATATTGATTTCAAGTCATCCTTGCGTCCCCTCTCCCACTCTGGTCATCGTTTCACTTATCCTGTTGAGTTTCAATTTCTTTTTCATTTTATTTTTTATTTTTTATTTATGAGAAGTAAAGTACATTACAGTGATACAAGCCAAAAGCAACATAATACATTGTGTGTACCACTTCTTGTTTTAAACTTTAAGAAGAAGAAAAATAAAGAATTAGAAATAAATTATTTTACTTTACTCGAAATAAATTATATTTAAATAAAGAAATAAAAATTAGATAAGATAGGAAGTGCATGAAAAAGTGATCAGGAAGAGCCCGTAGAAACGTAGATCACACGAGAAAGAGTTAAAAGAAAAACACAAAAGAAAAAGAAAGAGAAAAATAGAAAAAAGAAAATATAAGGAAGTAAAATAAGAGAAAAGGGATGTACCAACTTCGTATCTTTACACATCCCTCACCAGGTCCTGAAACCGTTTATTTTCAAAGCTATGTTGCACCATATGCTTGTAGTAGGTCGATAAATGGAGACCAAATCTTTTGGAAATGGTCTGATTTGCCTGTTAGGAGGAATCTCATATCTTCAAGGAATAACATTTCGGACATATTTGAAATCCACATTTTTACCTTTGGTGTGGGAGCGTGGAAAGTATGAGTTTTTTTGACATTATTAAGCCATAATTAAGGAAGCACTTTTGCAACGAAGAGTTTCGCTTTCTAAATAATTCATTATCACCTCCCCCACAGCCAACAATGGGCCATTTCTTTGATTATCATTGCTTTTTACATATCTTTCATTCATTTGTTCTTTTTACCTTCTATATCTCTTGTTTCCATTTCCCCAAACTCTCAGACTGGAAATGGGTCTTGACCCAAAACGTCACCTATTCCTTTTCTCCATAGATGCTGCCTGACCCACTGAGTAACTCCAGCTTTTTGTGTCTATCTTCTTACATTAGTTTACCCCCCCCCCCCCCCCACTTTCCCTCCACCAGTCTAGTTTAAACCCACCCATGTAGCACTATACACGAGATAGTAAAGCTTGATCTACTTTCAGGTGATTGCGAAGGCCAAATGACTGATGTGTCCATAGTTGAGTTTTTTGACAGCAGCACCCACTATTCTATTACCTTTAAGACAGTTAAAAATAAAGACAGGGCGGGCTCACGAGTTAGGGGGCAAGGTTAACCTTGTTGTTGTTCGACAGAATTGACTGGTGTTATTTGCGGGCAGAGGAACACCCAGAAAGTGGGATACTTTTAAAAGGGACAAGAGTTCAGTGCATGCGTAGTCAGTCAGAACATTTTTACCAATATGGAAATGTCACAGACTGGAGGGCATAGCTTTAAGGTCAGAGGGCGAAAAGTTTAAAACACACTGCCAAGAGTGGTGGTGGAGGCAGATGTGATGGTGGCATTTAAGCAACTTTTGGATATGCCTATGGATATGCAGGGAATGGGGGATATGGATTAAATTTTGTCAGGTAAGAATTGATCTTGACATTGTGGGCCAAAGGGCTTGTTCCTGTGCTGCATTGTTCTAATGCATGCTGCCACACGAGTCCAATAAGTATTTAGCTTCTAAACAATGCAGCCACAATGCTGTAGATGGGAGGTGGTGTTGTTACTGAAGCTTGCATCATAGCAACAAATACAGAGCAATGCTGAGCTACTCTCTACCTCCCGACTCTCTACCTCCATTACATCGACGACTGCTTTGGTGTCACCTCCTGCACCCACGCACAACTGACTGACTTCATCCATTTCACCACCAACTTCCATCCGGCACTCAAATACACTTGGACCATTTCCGACATTTCCCTACCATTCCTTGACCTCACCATCTCTATTGCAGGTGATACACCCCTGAACGACATCCACTACAAACCAACTGACTCCCACAGCTAGCTGGACTACTCTTCCTCCCACCCTGCGTCCTGTAAGGACTCCATCCCCTATTCCCAATTCCTCCATCTACGCCGCATCTGCTCCCAGGATGAGGTGTTCCACACCTCGTCATCACAAATGTCCTCATTCTTCAGAGAACGGGGATTCTCCTCCCCCACTATAGATGAGGCTCACACCAGGGTCTCCTCCATACCCCGCAACACTGCCCTCTCTCCCCATTCCCCCACTCGCAACAAGGGCAGAGTCCCCCTGGTCCTCACCATTCACCCCACCAGCCGGCACATACAACACATAGTCCTCCGCCAGTTTTGCCACCTCCAACGTGACCCCTCCACTCGCCACATCTTCCCATCTCCCCCCCTGTCTACCTTCTGCAAAGACCGCTCCCTCCGCAACTCCCTTGTCAATTCTTCCCTTCCCTCCCGCTCCACCCCTTCCCCGGGCACATTCTCTTGCAACCGCAAGAGATGCTACACTTGTCCCTTCACCTCCCCCCTCCACTCCTTTCAGGGACCCAAACAGTCCTTCCAGGTCCGACAGAGGTTCACCTGCACCTCCTCCAACCTCATCGATTGCATCCGTTGCTCCAGATGCCAGCTGATCTATATCGGTGAGACCAAGCAGAGGCTTGGCGATCATTTCGCCGAACACCTCCGCTCGGTCCGCAATAACTGACCTCCCGATGGCTCAGCACTTCAACTCCCCCTCCCATTTCGTATTCGACCTCTCGGTCCTGGGCCTCCTCCACGGCCATAGTGAGCAACACCGCAAGTTGGAGGAACAGCACCTCATATTCCTCTTGGGTAGTCTGCATCCTCTGGGCTTAAACATTGAATTTTCTGAATTCTGTTAACCCTTGCTGTCTCCTCCCCTTCCCACCTATCCCTCAGCCCTCGGGCCCTGGCATTCCCTCTCTCTCTATCTCTCCACCACCCAAGTCGCACTAGCTTCTCATTTTCACACTACAAACAGCTTACAATGGCCTGCTTCCTTTATCATCGATACTTTTTTTGCATAACTTTCATTCATTGTTCTTTATCTCTCCACATCACCGTCTATATCTCTCGTTTCCCTGATCCCTAACCAGTCTGAAGAAGGGTCTCGACCCGAAACGTCGCCTATCTCCTTCGCTCCTTAGATGCTGCTGCACCAGCTGAGTTTCTCCAGCCTTTTGTGTAACCCTCGATTCTCCAGCATCTGCAGTTCCTACTTTAATACTCTCTTATCTCATTGGACACCCTTGGACTAAATTTGATCGCACTTTACCTTGCACTAAATGCTATTCCCTGTATCATGTGTCTGTACAACGTGGATGGCACAATTCTAAGCATGCATCGCCTTTTTGCTGACTGGTTAGCATTCAATAAAGCTTATCACTGTACCTTGGTACACATGAGTGTACTAAACTCAAACACAAATAACCTAAACAAACACAAATAAACTAAACTCAAAAGGTCGGAGTAAAAATGGTTTGTTGGCTTGCAGGGTTCAATATCAAATTCTCCCACTTTAGATAACTCACTCTTTCTGTTTTGTATCAGAACCAGCCATGTCTGCCTGTCATCGTCATTTTGCTCCTGTTTTTCATTATCCACGCCGCTAGGTCTGACGCACAACTTTATCATTGGCAATACACCACACAAACAAGGCAGCTTAATTTGACCAGAACCAGGGGCCACAGTTTAAGAATAAGGAGTAAGCCATTTAGAACGGAGACGAGGAAACACTTATTCTCACTGAGAGTTGTGAGTGTGTGGAATTCTCTGCCTCAGCGGGCGGTGGAGGCAGGTTCCCTGGATGCTTTCACGAGAGAGCTGGATAGGGCACTTAAAGATAGCGGAGTCAGGGGATATGGGGAGAAGCAGGAACGGGGTACTGATTGTGGATGATCAGCCATGATCACATTGAATGGCGGTGCTGCCTAGAAGGGCCGAATGGCCTACTCCTGCACCTATTGTCTATTGTCCATTGACTTTGGCCACTGCAATACCATCTCATCAGCCATGATTGAATGGTGGAGTAGACTGATAGGCTGAATAACCTAATTGCACTCCCACAACTTATGAACATGAACTATATGTGAATATAATCAGGCCGTCCACAGAGTACAGATAAAGCAGTGGTTCCTAACCTTTTAGGCCCCACGACCCTATCAGACATCCTTAGTCAGTACCGTGATCCCCGAAATTTTTTTTGAAAAATACCCAGCACAGTTTATTAAAACATGTCTGCCAATACTCAATCAATGGGATGGTTGAAATTGCTTTGCAGCTATCAGGCGATCTAAATAAGGATGAATGCTCGACAGGCAGCACCTCATGTCAGCGTCGATCACAAGCCCATTGCGTGCCTTCGTTTTCAGAGTTATCATGGTTGAGAATCCAGCCTCAAGTTGAGCGATAGGTTGAGGGGGACTGGACCGATAGGGTCAGGGCCCTCTTCGAAAGAACAGGACAGTCCTTCACTTTCAGCCAAAGCATGGCGAGCTCTTGATCCATGAAGTCACTCTTGAGCTGTGCATCTTCACGAATTGGTACCTTCGCAGCCACGTCAGTATCGCTGATGGCATCATCTTGAACAGAAAAGGGGCAGGCGATCCACTCATCACGAGAGCGGTCTTCCAGTCCGGGGAACTAATGTTCAATGGCTTCACTTTGTCAGAAGGTGAGTTAGAATCTCCTCGTGGAAGTGGAATCCAGCATCTGGCGTAGCATCCAGGAGAGTCGGCATCTCAGGGAAGACACCGTCCTGGACTCTTCTCTGGTGAAGGTGAATCTTCCTTCTGAACGCTGCCATGTTGTCACGAGCCGTGTGTAGCATTGGGAGGTTTCCTTAAAATGACAGGTTCCTCGGCGAAGAAGTCAGCCAAGTAAGCAACCTTCATCACAAACAGTTCATCCTGCATTTTTTCATGAAGTTGATTCTCCTTCTCGGTACACCCTCTCTCCAAGAACAGCGCTATTTCCTCTCGAAGTTGAATCACACGATTGAGAACTTTACCACTCGAAAGACAGCGCGCCTCTGTGTGGAATATCAGAACAGTGAAATCGGCGCCCATTTCTTCACACATCGCTTTGAAGATTCTTGAGTTTGTTGCGCTCCCTCGGATGTGGTTCAAAATCTTCACCACATCTGAAAGCACTTCCCGAAGAGCAGGAGGGAGAATCTTCATTGCTTAAGCATGGCGATGTATCAAGCAGTGGGTGAAGGAGACATGGGGAGCGACATCCTTCACGAAGGCTTTCTGCAACCAACCATGGATAGTGCCCCATCTGTACACACCCCGACAAGTCATTCCCAGCCAAGCTCATGTTTGATGAGGAAGTCTTCCAGCATCCTGAACATATCTCCCCGAGTGGTAGTAGCCAAAGGTCCCGAGAGCAGGTACTTCTCCTTCATGGCTTCTCCGTCGAGGTAACAAATGTAGACTAGCAGTTTCTGAATATGAGGCAACATCTGTTGACTCATCCAGTTGCAGCGAATACACTGGACTGCTCTTCACCGCACTCACTACTTGCAGCGGAATATCATTACTCACATCCGAGATTCGATTTTTGACTGTGTCATTCGAAAGGGAAATCTGCCTGAACTTGTTTGACTGAGGGGCTGATGCAGGGAGCAAGGATTAGATTTATAGACCACTGGGATCGCTTCTGGAGTAGGGGTGACCTGTACAAAAGGGATGGGTTACACCTTGACTGGAGGGGGACCGGCATTTTGGCAGGCAGGTTTGCTAGGGCTACACGTGTGGATTTAAACTAAATAGTGGGGGGGGGGAGGGATTGACAAATTGGGAGTATAAAGATGGAGTTGAACGGGAAATGAGTACTTGAAAAGTTACAACAGACTCTCAAATTAATGGAAGAAATGTTCGAGAAGGGATAAGAGCGTAAGGGCCAATTGCGATTGGTGAGAGAGGGGAGGTAATACCGACGTCAAAGTGTTGTATATGAATGCGCAAAGTATAAGACGTAAAGTGGAGGAGCTTGAGGTTCAGTTAGAAATTGGCAAGTATGATGTTGTGGGAATTACAGAGACATGGCTGCAAGAGATCCAGGGCTGGGAACTGAATATTCAAGGATACACGTCCTATCGAAAAGACAGGTGGGCAGAGGGGGTGGGGTAGTTCTGTTGGTCAGGAATGAAATTCAGTCCCTTGCAAGGGATGACATTGAAACAGGAAATGTGGAGTCAGTATGGATAGAACTAAGGAATTGTAGGGTAAAAATACTTATCTACGGGTCCCCAGACAGTAGCCTCAGGAGTTAACATTGGCATGTAGCAAAGGTAATGCTGTGGATGTTATGGGAGGTTTCAACATGCAGGTAGACTGGGAAAATCAGGTTGGACTGGACCCCAAGAAAGGGAGTTTATGGAGTGCCTCCGTGATGGATTCTTAGAGCATGTTTGTATTGGAGTCTACCAGGGAAAAGGCAATTCTGAATTTAGTGTTATGTAATGAACCGGATTTGATAAAGGAACTTGAGGTTAAGGAGCCACTAGGAGGTAGTGACCATAATATGATCAAGTTTAATCTACAATTGGAGAGGGAGAAGGGTAAATCGGAGGTATCGGTATTACAGTTGAATAAAGGGGACTATGGAGCCATGAGCGAGGAGCTGGCCAAAGTTGACTGGAAAAATATCCTAGCAAGGATGACAGTGGAACAACAATGGCAGGTATTTCTGGGAATAATACAGAAGGTGCAGGATGAGTTCATTCCAAAGAGGAAGAAAGATTCCAAGGGGAGTAAGGAACGATCGTGGCTGACAAGGGACGTCGGGGACAGTATAAGAGAAGAAGTACAACGTAGCAAAGATGAGCGGGAAGCAAGGGGATTGGGTAATTTTAAAGAGCAACAGAAAAGAACTAAAAAGGCAAAAAGGGGAGAAAAGATGAGGTACGAAGGTAAGCCAGCCAAGAATATAAATGAGGATAGTAAAAACTTCTTTAAGTATGTGAAGAGGAAAATATTAGTTAAGACCAAAGTTGGAGCCTTGAAGACTGAAACAGGTGGATTTATTATGGGGAACAATGAAATAGCAGATGAGTTGAACAAGTACTTTGGATCCGTCTTCACTAAGGAGGACACAAGCAATCTTCCTGATATACTCGTGACCAGAGGATCTGGGGTGACGGAGGAACTGAAGAAAATCCACATTAGGCAGGAAATAGTGTTGGGTAGACTGATGGGAATGAAGGCTGATAAATCCCCAGGGCCTGATGGTCTTAAGTATCCCCAGGGTACTTATGGAATCGTGGCTGCATTGGTGCTAATTTGCCAATGTTCTATTGATTCCTGTGGATTGGAGGATAGCTAATGCTATCCCACTCTTTAAGAAAGGCAGGGGAGAGAAAACTGGGAATTATAGACCAGTTAGCCTGACATCAGTGGTGGTGAAGATGCTGGAGTCAATTATAAAAGATGAAATAGCGGCACATTTGGATAGCAGTAACAGGATCGGTCCGAGTCAGCACGAAGGGGAAATCATGCTTGACTAATCTTCTGGAATGTTTTGAGGATGTAACTAGGAAAATGGACAAGGGCGAGCCAGTGGATATAGTGTACCTGGATTTTCAGAAAGCATTTGATAAGGTCCCACATAGGAGAATAGTGAGCAAAATTAGAGCATGGTATTGGGGGTAGGGTATTGACATGTATAGAGATCTGGTTAGCAGACAGGAAGCAAACATTCTGAATTAACAGGTCCTTGGTTGGCAGACAGGAAACAAAGAGTAGGGATTAACAGATCCCCTTCAGAATGGCAGGCAGTGACTAGTGGGGTGCCGCAAGGCTCGGTGCTGGGACCGCAGCTATTTACAATATTCATCAATGATTTAGATGAAGGGATTCAAAGTAACATTAGCAAATTTGCAGATGACACAAAGCTGGGTGGCCGTGTGAACTGTGAGGACCATGCTATGAGAATGCAGGGTGACATGGACAGGTTGGGGGAGTGGGCAAATGCATGGCAGATGCAGTTTACTGTGGATAAATGTGAGGTTATCCACTTTGGTAGCAAAAACAAGAAGGCAGATTACTATCTAAATGGTGTCATTTGGAAAAGGGGAAGTACAACAGGATCTAGGGGTCCTTGTTCATCAGTCAATGAAAGTAAGCATGCAGGTACAGCAGGCTGTGAAGTAAGTGAATGGCATGTTGGCCTTTATAACAAGAGGAGTTGAGTATAGGAGCAAAGAGGCACTTCTGCAGGACATTCTTGCTATTGAGGAAGTGCAGCGTAGGTTTACAGGGTTAAATCCCGGGATGGCAGGACTGTCATATGCTGAGAGAATGGAGCAGCTGGCCATGTATACTCTGGAGTTTGGAAGGATGAGAGGGGATCTTATTGAAACATATGAGTATTAAGGGTTTGGACATGCTAGAGGCAGGAAACATGTTCCCGGTGTTGGGGAGGTTCGGAACCAGGGGCCACAGTTTAAGAATATGGGGTAAGCCATTTAGAATGGAGATGAGGAAACACTTTTTCTCACAGAGAGTTGTGAATTCTCTGCGTCAGAGGGCGGTGGAGGCAGGTTTTCTGTATACTGTAAAGAGAGAGCTAGATAGAGCTCTTAAAGATAGCAGAGTCAGGGAATATGGGGAGAAGGCAGGAACGGGGTACTGATTGGTGAAGATCAGCCATGATCACATTAAATGGCGATGCTGGCTTGAAGGGCCTACTCCTGCACCTATTGTCTATTGCTGTTCCCCCAGCACCAACTCCACTGCTTCGAAAAGGCATGGCTTGAGAAGGTCTTCACCGATGGTGTGAGATTTCTTAAGGGCCTGTCCCACCAGCATGCAACTCTATACGATTAGCGCGACCTAACGTGGTCGCTTGAGCCGTCCGACGTCGCGGGGCCGGTCCCACTTTGATCGCCGGAGCCGTGCGGAATTGTGCGGAGTTCGTCCCGACACCGCGCGGGGCTCCGAAAAACCGACTATGTCCAAAAATTCCGCGCGGCAACAGCTTGTCGGCTCACAGTCGCCTCGACATTTACACACCGCCCCGACATCGTGCCTCCGTGAACCTATTTGTAAGTGCCTCCGTGACCCTCTATGTGTGTGGCTCCGTTGCCCTGTGTGTGTGTGCCTCGGTGCCCCTCTCTGTGTGCCCCTCTAAGTCCTGGCGAACTTACCTTGGACTTGCTCCAAGTTCGCCTCGCTTTGCGCCGCATTGCGCCACTCACCCGACCTCCACGCGGCCCCTGCTGCCGGTTTAGTTGCGCTTGCCGCATGCAGGCGCATGCTGGTGGGAACGGTCCTGTACAGGAGATCACCCGACCTCCGCGCGGCCCCCGCTGCCGGTTTGATCGCATTCATCGCATAGAGTTGCATGCTGGTGGGGCAGGCCCTTTAGTCTGTGCGATTCGATAAAAAATCTGGTGTGAAGCCTCCAGCGCTGCTGCACTTTGACGAGCACAGTGTTCCATCAAATCGATGTGGGAACCCTTTAGCGCAGCTTCTTTTAGTTTGAAATAGTCCACACCCTTCCCCGCCAGGTCGCTGTGACAAGACTCCAAATGGATCTTCAGTTTGCTGGGCTTCATGGTCTCGTGGCTCAAACCCTTGGCACAGATAACACATTGCGGCTAGACCATGGATGCTTGAACAATACTTGTGAAGACAAACTTGAGAAATGTATCAATATACGTGCACCTCTTGGATGACGTGGTTCACAACACCCACAGTTCGGGTGCGTATATGTACGCGCATACACATACAAAGTACTGTGTGTAGTATGTACCTTAATTGTTAGGTTCCTAAAAATGTGCTCAACAAATTGATATGTTATTTATGACCCCTTCATGACCCCCAGAAAAAAACCCAAACGGGGGGGGGATCTCGACTCTCAGGTTAAGAACCGCTGAGATAAAGGATACAGGGGACAACATTTAGTGCAAGTAGTTTCTGGAGATGGCCCTTTACTCTGTGTGTCTGTGTCTGTGTCTGTGTCTGTGTCTGTGTCTGTGTGTGTTTTATTTCTTCTTTTCATTTAAGATTCTGCGCTTTTTAAAAAAATCTTCATTTAAAGTAAGTGTAGAGATGCTTGCTTTCTCCAAGGTTGGTTTCCTGTCTGCAGGGGCCGAGCACACAAATATTCAGTTAGAGTCATCCTTGTTCTGATGCATCCCCCACCAGGATGGTCTCAAAGCCCTCCGGTACTTCCTCGACCAGAGGAGCAACCCATACCCATCCACTGACACCCTCCTCCGCCTAGCGGAGTTGGTCCTTACCCTAAACAACTTCTCTTTTGACTCCTCCCATTTCCTCCAAACACAAGGCGTAGCTATGGGCACACGCATGGGCCCTAGCTACGCCTGCCTCTTTGTCGGGTACGTCGAACAATCTTTGTTCTCGACGTACCAGGGCCCCACCCCCGACCTTTACCTCCGTTACATTGACGACTGCTTTGGTGTCACCTCCTGCACCCACGCAGAACTGACTGACTTTATCCATTTCACCACCAACTTCCATCCGGCACTCAAATATACTTGGACCATTTCCGACATTTCCCTACCATTCCTTGACCTCACCATCTCTATTGCAGGTGACACACTCCTGACTGACATCCACTACAAACCAACTGACTCCCACAGCTACCTGGACTACTCTTCCTCCCACCCTGCTTCCTGTAAGGACTCCATCCCCTATTCCCAATTCCTCCGACTACGCCGCATCTGCTCCCAGGATGACGTGTTCCACACCAGGTCATCGCAAATGTCCTCGTTCTTCAGAGAACGGGGTTTCCCCTCCCCCACTATCGATGAGGCTCGCACCAGGGTCTCCTCCATACCCCGCAACACTGCCCTCTCTCCCCATTCCCCCACTCACAACAAGGGCCGAGTCCCCCTGGTCCTCACCTTTCACCCCACCAGCCAGCGCATACAACAGATAGTCCTCCGCCAGTTTCGCCACCTCCAACGTGACCCCTCCACTCGCCACATCTTCCCATCTCCCCCCCTATCTGCCTTCCGCAAAGACCGCTCCCTCCGCAACTCCCTCGTCAATTCTTCCCTTCCCTCCTGCTCCACTCCTTCCCCGGGCACTTTCCCTTGCAACCGCAAGAGATGCTACACTTGTTCCTTCACCTCCCCCATCCACTCCTTTCAGGGACCCAAGCAGTCATTCCAAGTCCGACAGAGGTTCACCTGCACCTCCTCCAACCTCGTCTACTGCATCCGTTGCTCCAGATGCCAGCTAATCTACATCGGTGAGACCAAGCGGAGGCTAGGCGATCGTTTCGCCGAACACCTCCGCTCGGTCCGCAATAACCAACCCGACCTCCCGGTGGCTCAGCACTTCAACTCCCCCTCCCACTCCGTATCCGACCTCTCGGTCCTGGGCCTCCTCCACGGCCAGAGTGAACAACACCGCAAGTTTGAGGAACAACACCTCATATTCCGCTTGGGGAGTCTGCATCCTCTGGGCTTAAACATTGAATTTTCTCAATTCTGTTAACCCAGACTGCTCCTTTCCCCCCACCCCCCCACCTCTCCCTCAGCCCTCGGGCCCTGACATTCCTTCACCATCTCCCCCCCCCCCCCCCCCCCCAAGTCGCACTAGCTTCTCATTTTCACACCAGAAACAGCTTACAATGGCCTGTTTTTCTTATCACCAATACTTTTTTGCATATCTTTCACTCATTGTTCTTGCTTTATCTCTCCATATCACTGTTTATATCTCTCGTTTCCCTGATCCCTGACCAGTCTGAAGAAGGGTCTCGACCCGAAACGTCGCCTATCTCCTTCACTCCTTAGATGCTGCTGCACCCGCTGAGTTTCTCCAGCTTTTTGTGTAACCCTTGTTCTGAACTTGGCGGTTTCTCTGCTCGGCAAGAATGCAACCTCAACGAAACTAGCCGAGATGTTTATTTTCTCCACTCTTTCAATGCTGACCACTGCCTCGAGTCTCTCGCATTTCCTCTTCTTTCGATTCACTGGAAGGGCACGGTATATTTAAGAACCCAAAATATAATCAAGAATTTGATTGGTGACGGAGGACTGCTTGTTTAAAAGTTAAACACTGACTGCTGCCGAATTGCACAACCGGCAACAGGGAGAAAAACGGGTTTCCTGCCCTTCTGTGCCCTCCACCCGTGAACACATTCAGGCAACCTGACCCGTTGGTTTCCTGCGTTTGCATTGCTATTTGCATTGCTATTTGCATCGTGCAAAAAAACAAGTTACAGTTGAATGAAGATACGTTTTGAATGTGTCGTGGTTTTATATGTGCGAATGGCTGGAATTTGCTACTGTAAAGTAGCACACAAAGGTATACAGTTTACCCTGAGCTGCAACTCTCTGGTGAGAGGCGACTGACTGACTGACTGGTGGCTTTTGTTTTGGTCGCTGGCTCCCCCGGTCACACGAGCAGAAGTCCCGTGTCCGGGGGCGAGCTGCCTCGTGGAAATTGTCCCACTGAGGATTGCCAAACATCACTGTTAAATAATTAGCAGATCAGTGTGAGGGGGTGGTGTTCGTGGGTGTGGCTGTTTGTGTGTGTGAGAGAGAGAGCGAGCTAGCTAGCGGTGCCAGAACACAACCCGCCGAGCTTCCACTTCCCCTGCGAGAACCAAGCCAGTCCGCGACAACAGCGAGGAAGTCAGCGCAAAGTGCTCCATCATAGCGGCCCCGGAGCACATTCAACGGCAAGCCACGAGGGAACCGATTGAAGGTCGGGTTAGGCAACTAGACACTTGGTGGGCGCAAGGAAGGGAATTCTGTGAGAGGAGAGGGTGGAGAGAGTGCCATTGAGGAGGGGGGGGAGAGAGAGAGAGAGTAGGACACGGCCATGGGGGAGAGAGGAGGAAGGTGGGAGGGGTACGGGAAGGAGACGGTAATGAGGGGAAGAGCGGGAAGGGTAGGCTGTGGGGGTGAGGGGTGGAGGGAGGGCTATGGGGAGAGAAGGTCATGGGGAGAGAGGAGGAAGGAAGGACTATGGGGAGTAGGGCTATAGGAAGGAGAGTGGTAAGGAATGGCATTGGGGGAAAGAGTGGGAAGGGAGGGCTATGGGGAGGAGAGGGGCTAGGAAGGGCATTGGGGAAGAGCGGAAAGGAAGGGCTATGGGGAGAGGAGGGGGGAAGAAAAGGCATGGGGAGGGAGGACTATAGCAAGAGGGGGGAAGAAAAGGCTATGGGGAAGAGGGGGGTATATGAGGCTGGGGTAAGGGCAAAAGGACATGATGTGAGTTATGGTGCAAAGCAAACTGGTTTGGGATGAAGGAATGTTTATGGACGCATAAACTGCATTGCCTTTCGGCCTACCTCAAGACCTACTTGCCAGTGAAGCATTTTGGCAACGAATCAGTGAATTTGTACATGGCAAGGTGAAGACAGAGGTTCGGACTAGGTAAATCGTGAAGTCCGAACCCCCTTGGTTTTGCAGACAATATTAGGTGATATGGATTTAATTGCAGAGAATTAGAAGGGAGGTGAGAAAATTGGTCATGGAACAAGTGAATGGTGATCTGAAGCTTGCAACCTGAAAGGCCTAATTTCTCACTGGAATTTAAAACTTGCCTGGATAAATCATTGAATGGGTGGCCTCCCATACTCCAAAGATGACAGGTTTGTAGGTTAATTGGCTTGGTATCATTGTACATTGTCCCTATTGTGTGCAGGATAGTGTTAGAATGTGGGGATTGCTGGTCAGCGCAGACTCGTTGGGCCAAAGGGCCTGTTTCCGTGCTGTATCTCGAAACTAAACTGTTTTGTCTTCCCTCATCCTCTGATACTTCAGAGGAAACATTCCAAGTTTGACCAAGTCTGAAGAGGGTCCCGACCCGAAATGTCACCTTTCCCTTTTCTTCAGAAATGCTGCCTGACCCGCTGAGTCACTCCAGTACTTTGTTTTCCTCTCGTTTGTCCAACCTCTCCAGATAGCTGGTATGGTTTGATCCACACAGGATCCTGCTAAATGTTTCTGCTGCTGCTCTAAAGCCGCCTTAACCTTCCTGTAGTGTGGTGATGAGAACTGCACACAATGATTTTGCTGAGCTGAGAATATTGCTGTACATTCCTTAGAAAAAATGGATATGAAGTATTCATTTATTACTTGACCTATTCTCTCTGCCTCCATGGGCAGATATCCTTCTTCATGCAACCCCTCTTATCTTTAGATTTACTTTTCAGTTTGCTGTGTGCCTTTTATTACGCTCCCTCTTTGTCTCTCATTTCCTTTTTGATCGAAGAGGCTAATTTCCTGGACCTACCCTGGCCTAATCCGATATATCCAAGGACAATGGGAGGCTAAAGAACTCATTGTTAGACACGGGTGAGGTGTTGAATGAAGGGTGCCAAAGGTTGTGCCTCTATTTACGATGGGCTCCAAGGAAAAACTGGGAATTAAAGACCAGTGAACGAACCTAATGTCTGTGGTGGGTAAGTTACTGGAGAGGATTCTGGGGGATGAAATATATGTACATTTGGATCGAGGTTAATTGGAGATAGTCAGCATGGTTTTGTACATGGGAGATCATGTTGCATGATATTGATTGAGTTTTTGAAGTAGTAAAGTAACAAAGACAAAAGTTGACGAGGGCAAGGCCATAGACATTGTCATATGGCCATCAGCAAGGCCTTTGAGGTTGTGCATAGTAGGCTGCTCAGGAGGGTTAGATTGCATGGGACCGAGGTAGAATTAGCTGCTTGGATACAAAATTGGCTTCATGGAAGGAAACAAAGGGTGGTGGTGGAAGGGTGTCTTTCCGACTGTAGGCCTCAGGGATCAAAATGGGCCTGTTGCTGTTTGTGGTTTATAATCAATGATCATGGAGTCATGGTAATACAGCATAGTAATGCACCATAATGGAAACAGGCCCTTTGGCCCAACTTGCCCATGCTGACCAAGATGCCCCATATACACTAGCCCCACCCATCTGCATTTGGCCCATATGCATCTAAACCTTTCAACCTGTACAAATGTCATTGAAATGTTGTTATAGTGGCTGCCTCAATTACCCCCTCTGGCAAAATGACACAAACTCAGTGGGTCAGTCAGCATCTCTGGAGTAATCTGGATGGGAGATGTATTGCGTCAGGACCTTGAGAAGTTACTCTAGCATTTTGTGTCCTTTAGTGTAAACCAGCATTGAGTGTTCTTTGTTTCTATCCCATCTGGCAGCTCGTTCCATATATCCGCCACCTCCTTTGTGGAAGATGTTGCCCCTCGGGTTCCTATTATTACCCCTCTCACCTGAAACCTATGCCCTCTAGTTCTTGTTTCCTGTACTAGAAACATAGAAAATAGGTGCAGGTGGAGAACATTTGGCCCTTCAAGCCTGCACCGCCATTCATTGTGATCATGGCTGATCATCCACTATCAGTAACCCCTGCCTGTGGCAGAGAATTCCACAAATTCACAACTTTCTGGGTGATAATGTTTTTTCTCATCTCAGTTTAAAATGGCCTCCCTTTTATTCTTAGACTGTGGCCCCTGGTTCTGGACTCCTCTATCATTGGGAACATTTTTCCTGCATCTAGCTGGTCCAGTCCTTTCATAATTTTATACATTTCTATAAGAACCCCTCGTCCTAAATTCCAGTGAATGCAAGCCCAGTCTTTCCTCGTATGACAGTCCTGCCATCCTGCGGATTAACCTCGTGAACCTACGCTGCACTGCCTCAATAGCAAGGATGCTCTTCCTCAAATTAGGAGACCAAAACCGCACACAATTTTCCTGATGTGGTCTCACCAGAGCCCTATACAACTGCTGAAGGACCTCTTTACTCCTATACTCAAATCCTCTTGTTATGAAGCCAAACATGGCATTAGCTTTCGTCACTGCCTGCTGTACCTGCATGTTTACTTTCAGTGACTGGTGTACAAGGACACCCAGGTCTCGTTTCACTTCCCTTTTTCCTAATCTGACACCATTGTGGTAATAATCTGCCTACTTGTTCTTGCCGCCAAAGTGGATAATCTCGCATTTATCTACATTATACTGTATCTGCCAGGCATCTGCCTATTCACTCAACCTGTCCAAGTCACCCTGCAACTGCAGAGCATCGTCCTCTCAGTTCACACTGACACCCAGCCTTCTGTCATCTGCAAATCTGCTAGTGTTACTTTTAATCCCATCATCTAAATCATTAATAATTACTCTAGGGAAAATGACTTTGTGCAGCTACCCTATCTATTCCTCATGATCTTGCAGGCCATATATAAGATCGCCTATCATCCTCCTGGACTCCAAGGAATAGTCCCAGCCTGTGCAACCTTTCCCTATAGCTCAGGCCCTCATGCCCTGGCAACATCCTTGTAAATATTCTCTGCACTTGTTCCAGCTTAACTTCTTTCCCATGTCAGGGTGCCTAAAACTGTACACAATACTCAAAATATGGCCTCATCAGCAGATGTACAATGGTAACATTACGTCCTTGCCCCTACATTTAATACCCTGACTGGTGAAGGCAAATGAAACAAAACCCTTCTTGGCTCCTAAGCTTCCTGGCTACCTATGATGCCTGGACCGGAATGCTGACTGTCCTCAAGACACGTCTATTAACTGTCCCAAGTTCCCTAGTCTGCATGTCTTTCTCCACAGTGAAAGCAGAGGAGAAATACTCATCGAGGTCTTTGCCCATCTCCTGTGAACCACACAGTGATGATCACTTTGGTTTCTGAGGGGCTCTATTCTCTCTAGTTACAATCTTTACGTTAATATCTGCCAAAGCTCTCTCCTGCCCCCCCCCCCCCCCCCCCTCCCTACCCTTATACCCTCCAGATTTCCTTCTTCAGTATGATGCTCAGATCCTGAAACAACCTTAGGGATAGACTTGATCCCATGTGCCTATATCTGTCCCATGCTTCCTTTTTCCAGACCAGTGCCTCAATTGCTCTTGTCATCCAAGTTTGCCGTGCCCTTCACTCTAACAGGAACATGCATGCCCTGAACACTTGTACGCTCTTGTATGCATGCCCTGAACACTATTAAAAGCATCCCACTTTCCAGACATGCCCTTGCCTGCAAACAACCTACTCCATTATGCACCTCCTATTTTGCTTGGGCAGCTTAAAACCCAAGGTAGGATTTTTGATTTATTTAACTTCAAGTAACCCTTGCATCCCCTCTCTCTTCTTCCCTCCCCCACCCTAATCATTGTACTAGTTTTGCTGTTGAGGTTCGCTGTGTGTATCACTTGTTATCACCTTCCCCACAGCCAACAATGTGCCATTGTGGGCTCCGCCTTTCATTGATCAAATTTGCATTGTCGTGCATATCTTTCATACATTTGTTATATGTACCTTTTTATATCTCTCATTTCCCTTTTCCTGTCTCTTAGTCTGAAGAAGGGTCTCGACCCGAAACGTCACCTATTCCTTTTCTCCAGAGATGCTGCCGGACCTGCTGAGTTACTCCAGCTTTTTGTGACTTCGGTGTAAACCAGCATCTGCAATTCCTTCCCACACGTTTGATCCACGTTCTGAGCTCGTCCACCTTGTCTGTCAGGCCACTCGCATTAAATTAAACACAATTCAATCCAACTGCCCTTCCCACTCCCTGCTGCACTCCTGCCTATTCTGTCCATTGAACTTTTTCACTTTCCATAGTGACTTCCAGTCTCTCAACTGCCTCAACTGGGTGTATTAGATCTCACCCACTGCCAATCTAGTTTAAATCCACTCATGTAGTACAAGCAAATCTGCCTGCTAGGATACTGGTTCTCATCCAGATCGGGTGCAAGCCATCCCTCATGTACAGATCACCTCTGCCCCAAATGTGAGCTCGATGGTCCAAAAATCTGAATCCCTGTACCAGATGCCCAGCCATATATTGATCTGCAGTGAGATGGCATCAGTCGTGGACCTGTTGTGGCAGTAGGTGAACTGCAGTGGATCAAGGCTTGAGAGTAGGCTAGGGTTAATGAGTTCCATAACCAGCCTCTTGAAGCACTTCACGATGGTGGATGTCAAGGCCACTGGACAGTTATTAAGTTACAAGATCTTGCCTTTTTTTGGCACGGGGCCGATAGTGATTATCTTGAAGCAGGTGGGTACCTCAGTATGGAGAGATTGACGATGTCCATGAACACTCCCGCTTGTCAGTCTGTGCAGTTCCTAAGGACACTGTCAGCGAGTCCGTCTGGGCCAGTTTCTTTCCATGGGTTCACCCTCGGGGAGGCCAATCCTACTGCTGCCACGGTGACCTTGGGAACGGATGCACTCGAGTTTGCAGGGACAGATGCCATGGCCCTGTTGGCCTTTTGCTCAAAGCAAACAAAGAATGCCTCAAGTTAATCAGGGAGAGTTGTACTATCACCAGTGCTGCTGCCTGACTTTGCTTCTCATATATGCAGGTTATCGAGAGACACAGCGGGTAAATGTGTTCTCTGGCCCAGAGCTGACCATCAAACACTTGCAAACTAATCCTACGTAAATCCCATCGTTTAGTTTAGAGATACAGCATGGAAAAGGTCCCTTTGGCCCACCGAGTCAGTGTCGACTAACAATCCCGCACACTAACACTATCCTACACACACTAGGGACAAGTTACAATTTTACTGAAGCCAATTAATCTACAACCCTGTACATCTTTGGACTGTGGGAGGGAACCGGAGCCCTCATGCAGCTGTGACCCACACAGGTCACATGGAGAATGAAACTCCGTACAGACAAGCACCCATAGTCAGGATCAAACCCGGGTCTCTGGCGCCGTAAGGCAGCAACTCTACCGCTCTGCCACCGTGTCCCGTCCCCCTTGGGTTTTACCACTCACCTTCACTTTAGGGGCAACTTACACTGGCCTACTAACCTTCTTACCCACATGTATTTAAATGGGAGAGGAAACATGCTAACTCCACCTGTGGTCAGGCTTGAACCTGGTGGTGAGGCAGCAATTCTAGTAGATGTGACATTGTGCTGCCCATATGCTGAAAGGACTGGCTTGTATCAAAACGCCTGCTAATTTCCCTTCATTGCATCTCTGACTAGAGCGAACAGGATATTCAACTTAAAACCCATGACATTTCCACCTTTCTTCAATTTTGCTTGAGTCTTATGACGATAGTCCTCTTTGCAACGTTTGCCCTTTTAAATTTTCTTCTCAGACTATTGTTATCGCTGATATGGTTATCTTGCGTTGCCAATCTTTAATCACTCTTGAAGGTGACAGTAACCTTTTGGGAAGATTAGCAATGGGATATCTAGTTTCTGATACTATTGGCTTCAATTCAGATGAACCCATTAGTATTGTCAGTGACTATCTTGGCAATAGTTTGGAAGAGTTGATTATATACACGGTTGAATTTGGAATTCTAGGTATTAGATGATCAAGGAATGGGAATAGTTTAAAATTTGGATGGTATGTGACTTGCAGGGGAATCTGCAAGATGTAGTCTTCCAAGGACTGTCCTTGTCCTTGATAAAGAGAGAATTTCATTGTTCTGTTTCTGAACAAATGGTAATAAAACACAGTGGAGTCTCTTGCTGGGTTTGGGAGCTGGTATTGAATCTTAGGTGAATCACTGCAGCATATTTTGTAGGTGAGGCATTCTGCAAATGTAACAATCTGATAAAGCATTAGATGTCAATCAATTGGGCTTGGATGAAGCTTGTAGGAGGGTTGAACAATGTTTTTGGGGGGGGGGGGGGGGGGGGGGAAGAAATTAGATGCAGCCAGTAAAAAAACATCTGCACAGTAGAAGGCAATAAATGTTTTGGTAAAGCTGAAAGAAATTTGAGTCCATGCCAATGACGTCGACTTTAGCTGAACCAATACATATCTACACTAAGCAAAACTAACATTTGATAAATGGTGATGTATAAACAATTAGTACAAGGGAAATGGGCTTGTTAGATCTGGACTGTAACCAGTCTAGCGTTTATTCTTGTGTGTACATATATGGTGAGGTGCAGGTACAATGAAAATCTTGCCTGCACAGGAAACAAAAGAAAGTTGCTAGGAAACAAGGAAGACTTTTAAGTGTTGCGTGAAGCTGGGAAACTGACAAGGTCTGTAAATTAGGCGGACAATAGAAAATCTGTCTTTGAGAGAATAGGGTTTATAGCGGGGCATTAACATGCAAGCTGTAGGAGGCAGTGTGTTCTCAGTAACTTTCTTTGCAAAGAGGATGGTTGCGTGGCGGTGAGCTGAATTGATTTACCTACCATCATGTCAATTTAAACTGTATTGAGTTTCAATACATTGTTTTTTGTCCTCCTCTGGAACCCTTTTTTAAAAAACTTCACGAAATATAACTGCAAAGAGAAAATAGGGAGGAAATCTTGCATGCAAGGTATGCTGGAAGGAACAGCAGATGCTGGTTTATTCCGAAGATGCACAAAATGCTGGAGTAACTCAACATCTCTGGAGAAAAGGAATAGGTGACATTTTCGGTCAATATCTGAAGAAGGGTCTCGACCTAAAACGTCACCTATTCCTTTTCTGCAGAGATGCTGCCTGGCCCGCAGAGTTACTCCAACATTTTGTGTCTATCTTGCTTGTGGTTTTGAGGGAAATTGCTCTGATGGTAATTAACAAAGCCAGCTGAGCAGGCAGTAAATATTGAATGAACTGCTGTAGTCAGCATCTGCACTTTGAAAAATATGTGAAGACAAACAAATGTGAAGAAAAATGTGTGGACAATATGAAGTGAAACAAATTAACTTTTCAGCGGAAGAATAATTTTGTTGTCAATGCAGACTCGGGGTTTGGGAGTTGGCCTTAATGGAAATGAACATAAGAATACTCAAGTTCCAGGAATGTACTAATCAGCACGCTGCTTCATGAGGCTTCTCTACCATTTAATAAGATAGTGGATAATCACATTGTAACCATTACTCTACATTTCCACGTATGCCCAGTGATGGGAGAGAGAAAACGGGGAATTATTGACCAGTTAGCCTGACTGATCTATAATTCGGTGGTGGGGAAGATGCTGGAGTCAATTATAAACGATGAAATAGCCGCACATTTGGGTAGCAGGAACAGGATCGGTCCGAGTCAGCATGGATTTACGAAGGGGAAATCATGCTTGACAAATCTTCTGTCATTTTTTGAGGATGTGACTAGGAAAATGGACAAGTGAGAGCCAGTGGATGTAGTGTATCTGGACTTTCAGAAAGCATTTGATAAGGTCCCACATCGGAGATTAGTGGGCAACATTAGGGCACATGGTATTGGGAGTAGAGTGCTGACATGGATAGAAAATTGGTTGGCAGACAGGAAACAAAGTATAGGGATTAACGGGTCCCTTTCAGAATGGCAGGCGGTGACTAGTGGGATACCGCAAGGCTCGGTGCTGGGACGACAGCTATTTACAATACACATCAGTGATTTAGATGAAGGGATTCAAAGTAACATTAGCTAATTTGCTGACGACACAAAGTTGGGTGGTAGTGTGAACTGTGAGGAGGATGCTATGAGAATGCAGGGTAACCTGGACAGGTTGGGGGAGTGGGCAGATGCATGGCAGATGAAGTTTAATGCAGATAAATGTGAGTTTATCCACTTTGGTATAAAAAAAACAGGAAGGCAGATTACTATCTAAATGGCGACAAGTTGGGGAATGGGGAAGTACAACGGGATCTGGGGGTCCTTGTTCATCAGTCTATGAAAGTAAGCATGCAGGTACAGCAGGCAGTGAAGGAAGCGAATAGCACGTTGGCCTTTATAACTAGAGGAGTTGAGTATAGGAACAAAGAGGTCCTTCTGCAGTTGTACAGGGCCCTAGTGAGACCACACCTGGAGTATTGTGTGCAGTTTTGGTCCCCTAATTTGAGGAAGGACATTCTTGCTACAAGGTTAATTCCTGGGATGGCGGGACTGTCATATGCTGAGAGAATGGATGGGCTTGTACACTCTGGAGTTTAGAAGGATGAGACGGGATCTTATTTAAGGGTTTGGACATGCTGGAGCCAGGAAACGTGTTCCTGATGTTGGGGGAGTCCAGAACCAGGGGCCATAGTTTAAGAATAATGGGTAAGCCATTTATAACTGAGACGAGGAAACTTTTTCTCAAAGAGAGATGTGATTCTGTGGAATTTTCTGCCTCTGAGGGCGGTGGAGGCCTTCAAGAGAGCTAGATAGGGCTCTTAAAGATAGCAGAGTCGGGGGATATGGGGAGAAGGCAGGAAGGGATACTGATTGGGGATGATCAGCCATGATCACATTGAATGGCGGTGCTGGCTTGACGGGCCGAATGGCCTACTCCTGCACCTATTGTCTATTGATACTGCACCCACTAGCTTATCACAAATGCAGTTACTTCTAACCGTAAACATATTTTAAAACCTCTGCTACCTTGGACATTTAAGGAGCTGAGTTTCAAAGCTTGGCAAGCTGCTGAGAAGATAAGATTGTCTCTTCTCTAAATTCAACTTCTCATCCTGCATCCTGTAAAAAATCCTCAAGTTTTTGTAGGTTTCAATTAACTTCAATTAACCAGGTAGCCTGTAAAACCTTTCCCTAAGAAAAGATCTGGCCCACTTCAATTATCAATTAGAACGCACCACCTCTGAACTGCTAACTGTACATGACGGTGTGTAACCTGTTTATTGTCTTCTGAAGTGTCCTCAGCAGCTGAAGCACATCCTCCTTGGACTTTCCAAGAAATAAATTATATTATTCCATTAACTTAATCACCACATACCAGTCTCTTTTTTTGTGAATCGTAGCCAGAGGAGAAATGTAGGAAGGAGATTAATGGGGCGGCAGGGGCAATCTTGGAGGGACAGTTTTGCTGTAGGAACATGGAGGGAGGATCATAAAGACATCTAGTCATATCGCACAAAAGGCTGGAGACTGTGCATCGACCTTATCTATTCCACTGATGACACACTTTCCTAGCTTAACACAATATTTCCAATAGCAGGTTGACTAAAGCTGAATGCAATACTTCAACAATGGCCTCACAAGTGCCTTGGACAACCATGACATAATGTCCCAACTTCTGTACTCGGGCATTTGTTAGCGGAGAGCCTCTATGGCTGGAGGTTTGGGGGAGGGGGCTGTGGGGGGGTTATGATGGAGCTGGAGCGCTTTTGTAGTAGAGCAGTGACTAGTGGACTATTGCAAGGTTTGGTGCTAGGACCACAGCTATTTACAATTTACAATACATTAAATGGTTTAGAGATGAAGGAATTAAAAGTACATTAGCAAATTTGCGGATGACACAAGGCTGAGTGGCAGTGTGAACTGTGAGGAGGATGCAGGGTGATTTGGAGAGGTTGGGTGAGTGGGCAGTTGCATGGCAGATGCAGTTTATGTGGATAAATGTGAGGTTATCCACTTTTGTGGCAAGACCAGGAAGGCCTTGTTCATCAGTCACTGAAAGTAAGCATGCAGATAGTGAGGAAAGCTAATGGCATGTTGGCCTTCATAACGAGAGGAGTTGAGTGGAGGAGCATAGAAGTCCTTCTGCAGTTGTACAAGGCCCTGGTGAGACCATAGCTGGAGCATTGTGTGAAGCTTTGGACTCCAAATCTGAGGAAGGACATTCTTGCTATTGAGGGAATGCAGCGTTGGTTCATGAAGTTAATTGACTGTTGAAAGAATGGAGTGACTGGGCTTGTATACATTGAATTTAGAAGGATGAGAGGGATTCTTATTGAAACATGTAAGATTATTAAGGGATTGGACATGCTAGAGGCAGGAAAAATGTTCCCGATGTTGGGGGAGTCCAGAACCAGGGGTCACAGTTTAAGAATAAGGGGTCGACCATTTAGAACTGAGATGAGGAAAAACCTTTTTACCCAAAGTTGTGAATCTGTGGAATTCTCTGCCTCAGAAGGCAGTGGAGGTGAATTCTCTGGTTGTTTTCAAGAGAGAGTTAGATAGAGCTCTTAAAGATAGCAGAGTCAAGGGATATGGGGAGAAGGCATGAACGGGGTACTGATTGTGGATGATCAGCCATGATCACAGTGAAAGGCGGTGCTGGCTCGAAGGGCCAAATGGCCTACTTTTGCACCTATTGTCTATACAAGAGTTGGGGAGCTGCAGTTGATTAGGGAGAACGTTGCTGTGCAGAGAGGACATTTGAAGGACCGTCCAGCAATGCTAGACGGATTTAGTTGGGACATTGTGTGGAGTTCTGTTTGCCCCATTACAGGAAGGATGTGGAGGCTTTGGAGAGGTTTCCCAGAATGCTGCCTGGATTAGTGGGTATTAGCTACAGGAAAGAAGTTGGAGAAACTTGGATATTTTTCTCTAGAATGCCAGAGGTTCAGTGGCGGCCTGATGGAGATCATGGAAAAAGATAGACGGAGACGGAAGGGGAAAGAGAAATATTCTGCCACCCTTTTAATTTTTCTTCCCCAGCCCTTGCCTCCATTTCCCCATACTCCACAGCTCACAATGGCATTGGTGGGGCGGGAGTGAAAGAAGATTGTGTACGTGCGTGTGTGCTCGTGATTACTGCCACAATTCCACCACATTCACCTGATAATGCTGCTTCCCACAAACTTCTGCAATTTTGCCTTTTGTGTCAATCACAAGATCCTTTTCGAATCTGAATCTTCTCATCCGCTCTGAATTTCCCAGGAATTCTTTCTTTAAAATAAGATGCTATAAATTCCTCGTTTAACCACATTCCCCCATAAAAGATCAGCTTGTATGCCTTCACTGCAAGTGTAACAAAGTACTGATTTTCATTTAATTGGAATTAAGCATACCAGAATTTTATGTCACCTGATGAGCAGAGTGGCTGCATTCCATCATTTAATTGCTTTAGAAATGGGCACACTTTTTAAGCAAGAATTATTATTACTTCATTCTCTTATCTATCTAATCAAAACTGCAGCATGTTGCCTTGGTGACTCAAACACGTTCCCCTCCAGAGCACCTCTGATGTCAGCACCATGGCAGCCAAGGTGAGGCAGATGAATGATTGGTGGAGGTAGTGGCTGTTTCGCAAACATACAGCATTTAGCTAAATTTAACTGGCTCAGGGGCTTAGTTTAGAGATGGAGTGTGGAAACAGGCCCTTCAGCCCACCGGGTCCATGCCGACCAGAGATGCTATACCCACTAGGGACAATTTCTACATTTACTAAGTCAATTAACCTACATACCTGTATGTCTTTGAAGTGTGTGAGGAAATCGAAGATCTCGGAGAAAACCCACACAGGTCGCGGGGAGAACGTACAAACTCCTTACAGACAGCACCTGTAGTCGGGATCGAACCTGGGTCTCCAGCGCCGCATTCGCTATAAGGCAACAACTCTACCGCTGCTCCACCGCGCTGAAACTTTTTCCATATTTTTTTATCTCCCCACCTTATACAAAGATAGATTGGTGGAAAAAGTGAAAAAGAGGAGATGGATATTATGAGTGTGTGTAAATATTTGTTGCTTGCCACATATTGGCTACGTCTGATGTACTTGTGATTCTCCGATGGGTGCAGTTTAGTTTATTGTCACATGTACCTATGTACAGTGAAGAGATTTCTATTGCATGCTATCTAGGCAGAAGAAAGACAATACATGATTACAAGTGAGACATTTGCAGTGTATAGCTGCATGATAAAGGAATAACAGTGATTGGTAGGGAACTGGGCAGTGTTGTAGAGCAGGGAGATCTAGGGAGTGTAGGTAGATAGTTCCCTGAGGGCGATATTCTGGGTAGATAGGGTAGTAAGGGCTTTTGGTACATTGGCCTTCAGTCGGGTATTGAGTATAGAAGTTGGGAATGTAATGTTACAGTTGACAATAATTACCTGGCAGTGACTTCCATGCCCGCACACCTCTGTTTCAAACCCCCCCCCACCCCAAAAAAAAAAGATCATGCCTTCAAACTTTCCCCCATTGCACAGAAACTTGGAAACATAGAAAAATAGACTCAGGAGTAGGCCTTCGAGCCAGTACCCGCCATTCAATATGATCATGGTTGATTGTCTAAAATCAGTACCCCGTTCCTGCTTTCTCCCTATAACCCTTGATTCCTTTAGCCCTAGGAGCCAAATCTAACTCTCTCTTGAAAACGTCCAGTGAATTGGCCTCCACTGCCTTCTGTGGCAGAGAAATCCACAGATTCATAACTTTCTGGGTGAAATTTCTCTCCCTCATCTCATTACTAAATGGCCTACCCCTTATTCTTAAACTGTGGTTCTGGACTCCCCCCAACATCGGGAACATTTTTCCTGCATCTAGCCTGTCCAATTGTTTAAGAATTTTAAATGTTTCTATAAGATTCCATCTTATCCTTCTAAATTTCAGTGAATACAAGCCCAGTTGACCCCTTCTTTCATCATATATCATCAGTCCTGGGATTAACCTGGTGAACCTACACTGTGCTTTCTCGATAGCAATATTGTCCTTCCTCAAATTAACAGACCAAAATTGCACACAATACTCCAGGCGCAATCTCACCAGGGCCCTGTACAACTACATTTGGACCTCCTTGCTCCTAAACTCAAATCCTCTCGCAATGAGGGCCAACATGCCATTAGCTTTCCTCACTGCCTGCTCTACCTACATGCTTACTTTCAGTGACTGATGTACAAGCACACCTCCCCTTTTCCTATAATTACCATTCAGATAATAATCTGCCTTCCTGTTCTTGCCACCAAAGTGGATAACCTCTCACTTAACCACATTATACTGCATCTGCCATGCATCTTCTCACTCACCCAACCTATCTAAGTCACCCTGCAGCCTCATAGTATCCTCCTCGCAGCTCACCCTGCCACCCGGCTTGGTGTTATCTGCAAACTTGGAGATGTCACATTTAATGCCCTCGTCTAAATCGTTAATAAATATTGTAAATAATTATCGAGCATCGAGCCTTGCAGCACCACACTAGTCAGTGCCTGCCATTCTGAAAAGAACCTGTTGATTCAGAATGTTTGCTTCCTGTCTGCTAACCAGATCCAGGGCTCTCGCTTAACTTTTTTTCCCTGTTGCCAGCTGGGCAACGTTGACAGCTTTTTAGGTCGCCAAATGACAGTTTAGGTGGTCATTTAAGACGGATTGCGTGACGCGTGCGATAATGTGCTCTGATGAAGTGCGTAGTTACCAGTCAGAATTATGCTCAATGAAGCATTCACATCTGTTCAAGAAAGAATTGCAGATGCTGGAAAATCGAAGGTAGACAAAAGTGCTGGAGAAACTCAGCGGGTACAGCAGCATCTATGGTAATGGGCAATGTTTCAGGCCGAAACCCATCAGTCTGAAGAAGGGTTTCGGCCCGAAACATTGCCATTTCCTTCGCTCCATAGATGCTGCCGCATCCGCTGAGTTTCTCAAGCGCTTTTGTCTACATTCACATAATATTTCTGCTTCAAATAACTCACAAACTAAACATATTCACCAATCAAGACATGATGTATACCACAATGACATGCAGCAAAATTATAATACAATATCTCAACTCTTTTTACACATTGCAATTAATGCAATTTCTATTAATTCTTTCCACTTCCAAACCAAAATGTGGTTGGATTATTCAGCAAATTATCAACCTGTGTCAATAAATCTTGGACCATGCACACTACAGATTGACGCAAGCATGTTTTCTGTGAAAGACCGAAAATTACCATGATATGGCCATAACATGGGTTGTTATTGCTATTGGCACAGAAGCACTCTGGCTTCCCACGTAATTTATCCATAACAACATATACAGGTTGCAACGAAATTTCTACAGGCATTTTAAGATAATAGCTGTTAAAACCAACTATACCCATCTGACAGGTTAAACATTACACTAACTGACAAGAGATGGCCAAAGGACATAACTGCAGCAAATGTTCTTTTGGTAATATGTTGAAAGGTGTCAAAACAAATAATAACATTGGGAATTAAAACACATTTGATTGCATTCCGTTATCAAGCAGTCAATGTTCGCTCTGAAGACCATGAAGCACAATAGGGTAAGGCAGTGTGTGAATCAGTGCGGGGTGGATAGATGGCGGGGGGGGGGGGGGGTGGGTTGAGAAGGCAATCGATGTGGAATCGATGGATTGAGGCAGGTGAATGAGTACGTGTTGGTTGGAGTATGTAAACTTGTGAGGGGAGAGCACGGGGGATGTCAGTTGAATGGGGGTATCAGTACAGGATGAATGGGGGGGTCAGTACAGGATGAATCGGGATAGACACAAATGCTGGCAAAATTCAGCAGGTGAGGCAGCATCAATGGAGCTAAGGAAATAGGCAATGTACGAGAGAGAGAGAGAGAGAGAGAGAGGTAGGTGGGGGGGGAGGGGCAGACGAGGTGGGGAAGAAGGAAGGTCAGTGTTCCTCGGACAACATCGCCCGCTGCCTTGGCCGTCCCTGTCCAACGCCAAAGTGCCGCCGCCAAAGGGGGAGGCGTTGGGAACTCGTCGCCATCGCCTTCCCTCCTCCGTCAGCCAACAGCAAGGTACGGGGCCGAGCGGTGCAGCTCAAAGTTCCTATAGTATAGGATCGATCTTTGGTGCAGCTGCTTCAAACGGCAGAAGGAGGCCTCCCTCTCTCCCCCTCCCTCCCTCCCTCCCTCCCTCCCTCCCTCTCTCCCCCTCCCTCCCTCCCCCTCCCTCCCCCTCTCTCCCCCCCTCCCCCTCCCCCTCCTTCCCCCTCCCCCCCCTCCCCTCCTCCCCTCCCCCCTCCCCCCCTCCCCCCTCCTCCCCCCCCTCCCCTCCCCTCCCCCCCCTCCCCTCCCCTCCCCCCCCCTCCTCCCCCCCCCCCTCCCCTCCCCCCCTCCTCCCCTCCCCCCCTCCTCCCCACCCCCCCTCCTCCCCCCCCCCTCCTCCCCCTCTCCCTCCCCTCCCCCCCCTTCCTCCCCCCCTCCCCTCCCCTCCCCCCCCTCCCCTCCCCCCCTCCTCCCCTCCCCCCCTCCTCCCCCCCTCCTCCCCCCCCTCCCCCCCTCCTCCCCCCCCTTCCCCCCCCTTCTCCCCCCCCTCTCCCCCCCCCTCCCCCCCCCCCTCTCCCCCTCCCCTCCCTCCCTCCTCCCGGCCTCGGCATGCGAGAGCGGTTATTTTTATACATTTTGGTTTCATCAGGTAGAAATTACAGTATGGTGCCTGGAAAAGGGGGGGTACTATGTATAAACACGGCTGTATTTTCTACATGGTGAAATGCAAATGTATAAAAATGGCCTTTATTAAAATCTGACAATGTGCATTTTAACCACATGATTCTTTTCTATTACAAATCTCAAATTGTGGAATACAGAGACAAGTAAATAAATGATGGATCTTAGTCCCAAACATTATGGGGGACACTGTAGCTTGATTGTAAAGGGAAACAGTTTAAAGGCAGGACCAGTTTTTAAAATTTAAAAACAGGGAAGTGTGCATCAACCATAGAATTACTAATTGTAACCTAATCCTTCTGTGTGCAATTTGCATCTAAATGTACATCTAAAAGTGTGGGATTGTGTATTGGTTTCTGAGCTCTGTACTTTTGGGGTGAACTTGTTGGTCTAGAGTTAACTGCAGTAGCAATGGTGCAGAAAATGTTACTTGAGGTAGGCTGCTTTACTCGTGCAGTTCAGTTACCACCTGACAATATTTTGCAGATGTCAAAGTCAGCAGTTATTGTCCCGAGTTGGCATGGTGAATTGGCATGGTGAGCTGCTGTAGTTGATGTCATAAGTGATAGGAGCAGAATTGCTAAAGGAACGGCCTTTTATTCTGAGGCTATGACCTCTGCTCCTAGACTCTCCCACTAGTAGAAACATCCTCTCCACATCCATTCTGTCCAAACCTTTCACTATTCGGTAAGTTTCCCCTCTCATCCTTCTAAACTCTACCGAGTACAGCCCATTGCCGTCAACCGCTATTGTATGCCTGTGCTTTATTCCTGTTTAATGATTGTGTATGCATGCAAATAGCTCAGAGTCAAACATGTTTTATTAGTCTGGATTCCTTGTTGCAGCAAGCGGTTGCAGTTCCGTTTGTAAATATATGCATCTGTGTTGGGGAAGGAGTCTGGATCTTAGCAGGTTTTGAGGTGCATTTCATTTGACTGCAGTGAGGAAAGGCGATTCTGACTTTCAGTTGCGAAGGGTAAAGGACGTATTTTGGAATTGTATACATCTTCTACACAAAATAAGCCATTCAGGATTTGCAGTTCAATGGCAGAGATGGTTCCTGATGTAAAGGACATTTGGTTGAGGGTTGTGCATGGCTTGCTCTGGGTGAAAGCATCTCTCTCTGGGCTTTTGAGCAGTGCTGCTGAGCCACACCATGTCCTTCAATTACTCCCTTCAATCATGGGAGTAATACCGCAAAGCAGTTCCATCCTCATTGTAATTAATGCCTAATTCTATTCTTAGCTCTTTAGACTTGAGAGATGCAGCACGGAAACTGCCCCTTCAGCCCACCGGGTTTGTGCCAAGCAGCACACTAGCCCTATCGTACACACTAGGGATAATTTACAATTTCACCAAAGCCAATTAACCTCCAAACCTATACGTCTTTGGAGTGTGGGAGAAAACCAGAGCACCTGAAGAAAACCCATGTGGTCACAGGGAGAATATACAAACTCCATATAGACTGTACCTGTAGTCACCAGTACTCTTGCATCATGTGTAAGTCTTTATATAAAATTTACCTTTTTTTCCCTCTCTTTCTCAGGTAAAGGATGAGAAAGTTTCAAAGATTCCTTGAAAGGTTTGTGCTGTGTGTCTTGATAACTCTGGGATTGGTCTTTGTGTTTTGGAATGATGGCCCATTGCAAGAGGCTGGTGACGTTGTCACAGAAGCTATCCATCGCAAAGATTTACCAAAGCTTGTTGTTGATGCAATTAAATTGGAGATTGAGCCCAAGTGCCAAGAAAACAAGACATTCCTGGACCAACCCGCATTTAACCAACAGCCCCAGCACATAAAAAACTTCTTGAAGTATAAACACTGTCGTGAATTTGGTATGATTCAGAATGTCCCAAACAAGTGTAGGGGTCGAGAAGGCTCTCGCAATGTCTTCTTGCTTCTGGTGGTCAAGTCTGACCCATTCAACCAGGACCGACGCGATATGGTCCGAAAGACCTGGGGGAAGGAGCGTAAATTCCAAGGGGTCCAAATACGGAGGGTCTTTATCTCTGGTGTCTCTCCTGACCAAAAGGAAAGGAAGAAGTTGAATTGGCTGTTAGCAACTGAGAATAGAGAGCATGGAGACATCCTGCAATGGGATTTCCTGGATACCTTCTTCAACCTGACGCTCAAGCAGTACAAGTTGCTGCAGTGGGTCAATGCATTTTGCCCCAGTGCTCGGTTCATCTTCAATGGAGATGATGATGTCTTTGCTAACACTGACAACATGGTTGATTACTTGCTGGGGGTGAATTCTCGCCAGCACCTGTATGTGGGGCATCTCATTCATGGGGTTGGGCCCATCCGAGCGAAGAGGAGCAAATATTATGTGCCAGAGTTGGTGACCACCAGCCAGTCTTACCCACCATACATTGGCGGAGGGGGCATACTTATGTCTGTTTACACAGCTAGTATTATCTATCGCACTGCCAAAAACCTCGAACTATTCCCCATTGATGATGTTTTCCTGGGGATGTGCCTGGCTAAGGCTGGGCTGGCCCCAAACTCGCACATGGGCTTCAGAACGGCTGGAATCAAGGTTCCATCCATTCAGGATGACTCGTTCAATCCTTGCTACTATCGTGAGTTGCTGCTGGTGCACCGTTTTCGGCCATATGAACTGCTGTTGATGTGGGATGCAGTGCACAATGCTAGTCTGAGGTGTGCTTACTCTCCGCAGAGAATTGCATTGGAGGAAAGGAACCGCAGGAGATGGTAACAACTGTTGCAATGTAGTACTGTCTGTGGATGTGCATTCTTTTCCAAAGTTGCTCGTGCTGTTTAAGATATGTTGCTGAATTGCAAAATTACATTGAATCATATACCTATGTTCAGCGTTTTTCTAGATCCTGTGTTTGATATGTTAGGCTGCAAGAGGAACATCATCCCTCGGCCTAATATTTATTGCACTCGTAGCCACATTGAAATAGGGACAGGCACACTATAATCTGGTTGTGGCCAAGTTGAAACCACTCCAGATGAACAGAGGCCACTCCCATGGCACATTTGCACTGTATGATGCATTTTTAACAAATGATGCATCGGAGTATTTTATTTTTGCCTTTTCTTACCTGCACCCTACCCTGCAAAATGAGCAGTGGAATAAATGTAATTCCTGGTAGGGAATACCGGGAATGCTGGATAAATGAGAATACTTTGAATCACTGTCTTTAGTTGTCTCAGAATTGAAGGATCAGAAACAATAAATATCATCACTTAACTGCTCAAACCTATCATGGATTGAACAACCCAATGGGCTGAACCTTGTCCAGCTTCTTTGCGTCAACTTAATACCAAGGACGTCTTCCAACAAACCATCCAAGCAATAATATTCCTCTTGAACTATAGTATTTCTTGTATTTGGCAAGTTCAAGTCCTATGTTATATATCTTTGAATGATCTTGTCTTTCTGGAAAGACTGATGCTACTGGACTTGCATTGATGTCATGAAATAATTTGTTTATATTACTCGTGTATTGTTGGGATTAAATCTTTTGTAGACCAAAGAAAGAAAAATGGTCTTGATTTATTAAAAAAATAGATTGTCTTCCTCAGGTAGTTTTTTTAAGATATTCCCTGTCAGTAGGTAAAGTAGTGATGAACAGGCATGTGATATAATTCTTCTATCGTCCTTCACTGGCCTTAACGCACTTTGATGTAGTAGTTGCAGTACTCTCTGTTCTATCCATATCTCGTAGAACATAGCATAAGACAGGAACAGACCTTTGGCCCACAATGTCAGCACCAAACTTGATGCCAATTTAAAATAATTCCATCTGCCTGCACAGGGTCTATATCCTTCCATCGTCTGTACGTTCACGTTCCTCTCCAAAAACTCTTAAATGTTGCTAATATACCTGATTCCACCACATCCACCAGGAAGCATTCCAGGCACTTACCATTCTATCTATGCATTAGTATATCCCCTTTCACCTGAAATCTATCCTCTTTCCCCACCTCACCACCTGTTTTTTGACGTTTTCAACCCAGGGAATAATATGCCGTCCTGGGAATATGGGGAATACCGCTTGTAATGTTATACCTCAGTCATGTCCCTTTTTAACCTCTTCCGCTAACTTACTAAATCTCCACTGCACCCTCCCCAGCACCATCACATCCTTCCTATACTTCTGTACTCCAGCTGAGGATTGACCAATGTTGCCATTAGTTTATGACCAATGTTGTGTTAAAAGTTAGTGTAAATGTTCTCCAGTTTATTTTGTGTGGGGGAGGGGAAACTTTTTTCAGTTTCTTACCTTGCCAGAGATGTGATTAATTTTTGGATCACATTCTCCGGTCGCTCTGCGGCCTACCATCGATGGGGCTGGAGGCCTCCTCTGACTGACCTTGGACCCCACTGCGGGATGTGGACTTGTTGATCCCTTGCTTGGGATTGCTCCAACTGCAGCTCGTTGTCTCGGGAGAGGCCGTGGATGTTGGAAGCTCCAATCGACCAGCCCCGACGCGAGGATTGATCATCCGGCGTGGGGGAGCTGACATCCCTCCCCGATGCAAGAGCAGATCGCCTCGACGCGGAGGACCCGCCGCCGGCTACTGCAGTCAAGATCATCCCGTCAACGGAGGGCTTGAAGCCCCTGACCGCAGGAGAGCAACGGGAAGAGATTGAACTTTTTTTCACCTTCCATCACAGAAAGGAATGTGGAGGAATCTCTGTGATGGATGATTATGTTAAAATGAATTTTGTGTGTTCTGTTGCTTTTTAGTTGCAAGACAGATTTGAAAAATAAAATTCCTCATATGTTGCAAAACATACTTGGCTAATAAAGTATCATTGTGATTGTGATATTGTGATTGTGATTAATTTGGAGCACAACCTCCCTTTTCTGGTCATGTTATAGAAAAGATATGGAGGCTTTGGAGAGGTGCAAAGAGGTTCATGAGGATGTTATCTGAATTAGAGGGATAGATAGGGTTGATATAGACTCTTCCCCCGGATGGAGCGGTCCAATACTAACGAGCATAGATTTAAGGTGAGAGAGGGAATGTTTAACGGTGATATTCAAAGCAAGCTTTTTTGCAGAAAATGGCAGGCGTCAGGAATACACAATGGGAGTTGGTCAAAGCAGACACCACAGCAATATTTAAAAGGCACTTAGAAGGGCACATAAACAGCAGGGGCTGGTGGAAATATAGACCATGTTAGGACATTAACTTACATTGGCATTATGGCTGGCACAAAGGTTGCAGACTGCCGGCCCGGTTCCTGTGCTGTGAATGGTAGGATACATTGAGGAACAAAGGGCCTCCTATTTTCTCATGTTCCTGTGATGCCCCCAATTCCATGCATTGCAACATTGGTGACCATGTTTATTATGAGGCCCAACATGAACTAGAAAATTAACATTTCAGGCACCCTGTCAACCCCCCTGGCATGAACATTGCATTCTCCAACTTCAGGTACACAACCCTCCCATTGTTTCCCATTGCCTTGCTGTTCCTTTCTCAGCCTGCTTCTATAAAAGGTCTTGTTATATTAGAGAACTTAGTCTTGTACCTTGTACTTAACTTCAGCCCTCTTTGGAAACACAGTTCTCGACACCGCTCCCCAGTTCTGAGGAAGGATCTCTGACCGGAAATGTTGACTGATTTCTCTTTCCACTGATGTTGATTGACTGAGTTTTTCCAGCAGTTCCGTTTTTCTTTGAGATGTACTAGACTAAATGGAACCCGTTGCAATATTCCACCTCTCCACCAATTCCAATATACACTCTCTCACACGCGCACTATATGTGACAGTAAACTTTCTTGAATCTACTCGCACGGCTGAGCACGGCCTCTCCACTTTGGGGCTTCTGCAGTCAGCAGCACTTCCACAATCAGTGTGACCTCTGCACTTACCAGAAATTACACAATCAGCACAACCTGTCCACTAAGTGGAAGTCACAAAATGAGCTGGACTTTTGGACTATACACAGTCGGACCTAACAAAGCATTTATTCCTTCCAAACACAGTCAGACCTAATAAAGCATTTATTCCTTCCAAACACAGTCAGACCTAATAAAGCATTTATTCCTTCCAAACACAGTCAGACCTAATAAAGCATTGTTAGTTTCAAGCACATGCAGGGCAGCAGGCCAAACAACTAGTGGCATTGTAATTTCATTTCATTTCATTTCAAATTAAGCATTGCACTTTCAAGCACAGGAAGGGCAGCAGGCCAAACAATTCATGGCATGGTCATTGAGGGCTAACAAATCATTTATTGCAAGTACATTGCAGACTCACAGTTTAATTGATTCACAGCTTAGAATGACAGTCATGGCGTCTCCCTGGCAATCTTGCAGAGTGACTGACTAACGTCCAGGCATCCGGGGTTTTATAGGCCTGCCCCCCCCCCCCCCTCCGGAAGGGGCGTTACCTTCATCATGGTGATTGACAGGCGAGAGGACCAATCAGCTGATCTCAAGGTTTTTTAAACACTCATAACTTCTTTATTTTTCATCAATGGGAAAAATCCTCAGGGCTGGCTCAGAGGAGGAGGACTGTGAGTAAGATGGCCAAACAGCGATACAGGGTAGCATTTTTTCTAAAATCAATATACAGCACAGACAGGAAGTGGTTAAGATTAGACTTTTAATTATATTGATGTACTCCCAGAATTTGACTTCATAAACCAATCATCTTACACTCAGCACCAAAAAAGGTCTTTCTGATCAACTAGCACATTCCGACCAAGATGCACCATCTACACTAGATCAATGTGACTGCGTTTGGCCTATATCCTCTAAAATCTTTCTTACCCATGTACCTGTCCAAATGTATTTTAAATGTTACTATATAGTGTGAAAAAGGTTGCCACTCAGCTTCCTATTACATCTTTCCCCTTTCACGTTAAACCCATGCCCGCTGTTTCTTGATGGCCCTACTCTGGGTAAAAGAATACTTGCTGGGGGTGAAGTTATGACGAGCATAGATAGGGTAGACGGTAAGAATTGTTTACAGTATAAAACTAGAGGAGATAGGTTAAGGGCAAGGATAACACTTCTAGTGGTGGCTTGAGGAAGATTTGTTCCATTTTGAGGATATTTGGAATCTGGAGCACATTTTCTGGGTGGATAGTGAGGGCAGTATCATCACAGCATTGAAGCATCTAGGAGAGCACTTGAATTGCTGTGGAAGAGAGGCTACAGTCCAAACCTTTGGTCAATGAGAGTAGAATGCATTGGTACCCTCATGGTCGGCATTGACATTGTCAGCCAAAGGGCCTGTTTCTCCAATACATAACTGCATGATTCTATGACACCATGATATTATAGTCTTAGAGTCATGACTCTGTGGAAACAGCGTGGAAACAGGCCCTTTGGTCCAACTTGCACACGCCGACCAACATGCTAATAACCTAAATTAGTCTCTCCTGCCTGCTATTGGCCCATATCCATCTAAACCTACCCTATCCATGTACCTATCTAAATGGTTCTTAAAAGTTGCGATAGTACCTACCTCAACTATTTCCTCTGGCAGCTTGTGCATTACACCTACCACCCTTCGTGTAAAAAAAATCACCCCTCAGGTTCCCATTAAATCTTTTCTTCCTCACCTTAAACCTATGCCCTCTCGTTTTCAGTTTCCCTACCTTTGGCAAAAGACTCTGTGTGTTTACCTGATCTATTCCTCTCGTGACTTTATACACCACCATACGATCACCTCTCATCCTCCTGCGCTCCAAGGAATAAACTCCTAGCCTGCTCAACCTGTCCCTATTGCTCAGTCCCTTCCTGTAGCTGTTCATAGTTCCCCCAGCACACGGAAGTCTTTTAACATTTTCTGCAGACCGGCCAGTGCCGACATGATATCATCCACCTGTAGCATTAACTCAACTCTTCTCTCTTGGAGAGATTGACATTGACATTGGTGACTCTTTGCGTGCTGGTCCTAGAAGAGGATCATATGTTGCGATTGGTTCACTCTTTTAAATCTTTATTTCAACAGGTCTGCACACTGTGCATGGCTTTATCATAATCAAAATCATCATAATCATTCTTTATTAGCCAAGTATGTTTTGCAACATTCGAGGAATTTGATTTGCCATACAGTCATACCAACAAAAAGCAACAAAACGCACAAAATACATTTTTACATGAACATCCACCACAGTGACTCCCCCACATTCCTCATTGTGATGGAAGGCGAAAAAAAAGTGAACTCTCTTCCCTTCCTTGTCCTCCCGCGGTTCTGGGGCCTCTTCCCTTCCTTGACTCCCGTATCCGGCGGTCGGGCCCTCCGCATCGGGGCGTTCAAGCTCCCGCATCGGGGGGGGGGGGATCTCAGCTCCCTCACACCAGGCAATCAGACCCCAGGTCGGGGCTAGTTGAACCTCTTGCGACTTTAGTTTCCACACATCAGTCTCTACCCGAGACTGCGAGCTCCTCGATGGTGCAATCTGCAGGCCTCGGTTGAGCATTGATCCCAGGCAAGGGATCACAGGTTCCGATGATAAGTCCATGGCCCCGTGGTGGGGCTCAAAGTCAATCTCGAGCAAGGTCGCCAGCTCCATGATGTTAGGCCACAGAGCGACCGGAGATACGATCCAGAAAACAATCGCATCTCCGGCAAGGTAAGAGATTGAAAAAAGTTCCCCTTGACTCCATCCACATAAAACCATCCAGAGAACATTAACAATACTTTTTAAAACACACTAAAAATAACAAAAAAGACTAAAAGACAGATAGACCGTTGGCAAGGCTGCCATTGCTGATGGCGCCACCCGGTGGAATGATGACACCACATCCAGTCATCTACAGTGATAGCACACAACAAAATGCTTTTCACTGTACCTCAGTACATGTGACAGTAATAAATTAAATTAAACTAAACTAAATGAGTTGGGAGAATACAATGGGATTAACGTGGGATTAGCGTAAATGTGTGGCTGATAATCAGCATGGATTTGTTGGCCTGAAGAAAGCTGTATCTTTCTTTAATTATATGACAAAGTTATGAATCCCCTGGTGCGTTGCCTGTTCGCAGTTGTGAATATGTTGGTCAAGGTTATGGTAGCAATGAACAGTCTGGTGATCGTTTTGGATACGGACCAAATGAAAGTGGCAATGTTTTGAGTTTTAGACAGGCAGTGCCAGAGGTGAATTCCAAAGATTAGGTTATGAAGATAGTTGGCAAGGCAAAGGAAATATAAGTTCCTATTTGATCAGGGAAGGTTTTTTTTTTACAGAACTTAACAGTATTCAAATTATAATATTATTCCAAAGCAAAATGTGAAAATAAAAGAGAATGTGTTGGAGATGCTGAACATGTCAGATCGATATGGTAGAATTGTAAATTGTCCCTGGTGCCAATAGGATAGTGTGGATAGTAAAGTAAACTAAACTAAACCTGCATTTCAGATTTACAGTGTGGAAACAGGCCCTTCGGCCCACCGAGTCCGTGCCAACTAACGAAACCCCATACACTAGCACTATCCTACACTATCCTAGGGACAATTTACAATTTACAGAAGCCATTTAATCTACAATTCTGCACGTCTTTGGAGTTGGGAGGAAATCGGAGCACCCGGAGAAATCCCAGGCGGTCGCAGGGAGAATGTACAAACTCCATGCATAGACATGCACCCGTAGTCAGGATCGGTAAAGCATTTCATCGGGATGCAAAAATGTGGACATCACAATGGAGCTGTACAAGTCTTTGATCCGCCGAGTTACTCCGGCACTTGTGTATTAACCAGCACCTGCAGTTCTTTGTTTTAACCTCATACAATGTGAATACTTTACTCAGTTATAATGGACAATCGACAATAACGGACACCATAACCTCCGCCCCGCTCCCCCACCCTCATGGTCCGTTATAACAAGGGTTTACTGTACTGCCATTTTTAACTGCTTTTCTCTGGGCTATAAATGTAAAATAATAAAACCAACACCCGTGAAATTCTCAGCAGTACATTGTGCTGTGGTAGAGGGGCAATAGTTAGGGGCTGATAGGAGAATGCCTTCAAAGAGGAGACACATGTTGCAAGGGCCGATTGGCCTCCAGTACAGTGACGTTCCACAATAGTTCAGGTGGGAAATTTGACCTCTCGTGGTTCCCACTACACACGTCCAGGTGGATTTTGTTGAATTCCTGCTCTACGCTGCTGTGGTGTTATCAGTCAGGGATTCAAGGCAAACTCCATTTTATCAGAATTCCTTGACAAGTTATCTGTTTCTCGTTGCACTGTCAATATCAAGGTAAAGATCATGATTAAACATTTGTTTCTATTGACACGCATCCCAATCTAACGCAAATAGAGCTACATATTTAAGTAAATGAGGCAAAAAAATGATATTGAAACAAACAGAAAGGTTAAACACTGGGGGTAGCATCGACTGGTTACTGCTATCAGGCTTATCTTTTCTCTGGTATAATCACCAACAATTACGTGTGTTATTTACCAGAGAATGAGTGCACAGAAAGTAAGCTTGTATTTGTATATTTACACTATGAGCTAATGGCAAACTCAGTTAGATTGCTGGAATATTAGCTCACTAGATAAACACATGATTGCATTCTTTTGTAACATTTCATTTTAAGAATGAACAAAAGTACACAAGAAAAACAAGCAAGAGCATGCCCGTCAGCACCTTACACTGTACCTCACATTTGACAAGTTCATGGCAGATCTACTACCTCATATCTTCCTTCATCGCCCTATATCACTTGATTTGTTTTATATTCAGAGATGGAACATAGAACGCAGAACAGTACAGCAGCACTGCAAGAGGCCCTTCGGCCCACAATATCTGTGCAGAACATGATGCCAATTCCAACTCGTATCTGCCTGCACATAATCCATATCCCTCCATTCCCTGCATATACATGTGGCTTTAGAAAAGCCTCTTAAATGGCACTATTGAATCTACTTCCGTCATCACCACTCCCCCTGCCCCCAGTCCATTCCAGGCACCCACCAGACTCTGTATTAAAGATTTGCCCCACATATCTCATTCAAACTTTGTGCCTCTCTTTTTAAAGCTATGCCCTCTAGTATTAGTATCTGCCACTCTGGGAAAAAGATGATGTGCATTCATCCCAAGTACCCCATGATATATACTTTGTTATACATCTTCAGGAGTGATTTTATGCATCACTCCTCAGTCCCCTGCGTTACAAGGAATAATGTCTTATCCTGCTCCAGCTCTTCCCTGTATCTCAGGCCCTTGAGTCCTGGCAACATCCTCGTTCCACTCTTTCCAGCTGAATGCACCTTTCCTATTGAAGTCAGCCAAAACCAAACACAATACTCCAAGAGAGGATTAAATAATGTCTTGTACAACTGTAATATAAAGTCCCGGCATTTATAAACAATACCCTGACTAATAATGGCCAGTGTGCCAAAGGCCTTCTTCACCACCCTATATACCTGTAACGCCACTCTCAGCGAACCATGTATTCCTAAAGCCCACTTATCCAATACCACCTATTTCAGTGTCATCTGCAAACTTACTTATCATCTCATCCAAATGATTAAAAGAAACCACAAAAAGCAATGGTCCCAGTACCAATCCCTGAGGCACACCACTATTCATAGGCCTCCTGTCCAAAAACAATCTTCCACCATCTCCCTCTGCTTCTTACCAAAAAAGCCAATTCTCTATCCAGTTAGTCACCTCTCCCTGGATCCCAAAGATACAGAGGTTTGTAGGTTAAATGGGTTTGGTAAAAAATGTTGAATTGTCCCTAGTCTGTAGGATAGTGCTAGTGCATGGGGATCGTTAGTCAGTGCGGACTCAGTGGGCCGAAGGGCCTGTTTTCGCGCTGTATCTCTGAAGTAAGCTGAACTAAACTAAACTGAGGAAAGGCACCAACTCTACGAATCTTAATTCCAGCTTAATTGCAGAGAGGGTGCAGAAATGATGCACAGGAATGTCACCTGGCTGGAGGTAACATTTCTGTGTCCAGGTAGCATGGAGTGGCCAAACCAATGACTTGTACAGCTTTAATATTGCACCCATCTCCTACGCTCAATACCTCAGCCGATAAGGAAAGTACATCATATGTACTTTTGACAAAGAACCGCAATGTAGGCGGAAAGTTGTAACCACTGCCCAGTCCATCATCGGCCCTGCCCTCCCCACCATCGAAGGGACCTATTGCAGTCGCTGCCTCAAAAAGCAGCCAACATCATCAAGGACCCACACCATCCTGGTCACACACTCATCTCGTCGCTACCATCGGGCAGAGCCTGAAATCTGTTACATCCAGGTTTAGGAACAGCTTATTCCCCACAGCCATCAGGCTATTAAACTCGCCAACAAACATACTCTGAACTGTAACAGCCTATTGCACTTTACCTGCTTATTTATATGTATATTGAACTGAACTGTTCTGTATTTTTGTTTACAATACTCTGTTGTGCTGCAGCAAGCTGGAATTTCATTGTCCTGTCTGGGACACATGACAATAAACTCTCTTGACTTGACTTGTCTGGAAGGTTCGGAATTTTAGTTTGGAATTTAAGGTAAGAAAGCCAATTAGATTTAAAATTGGCTTGGAGAAAGGAGAAAAATGGGTAGTTATGGAGTGTAGTTTTTCTGATTGGAGGTCTGTGACCAGTGGCGTGCTACAGGGGTTGGTGCTGCTACTTGTTATACACATTAACAATTTAGAGGACAATGTAGTTAACATTGTTGGTACATTTGCAGATACCACGGAAACTCGTGATATAGACCCATAACATCACCCATTCCTGCTCTCCAGAGATGCTGCATGTCCCGCTTGGTTACTCCAGCATTTTGTGTCTATCTTCGGTGTAAACCAGCATCTGCAGTTCCTACCTAGACAGTGAAGAAGGATACTTAGGTTTACGATGAACTAGATCAATTGGGAATTTCCGACTAAGGAATGGCAATTGGAGCTTAACTGACAAGTGTAAGGAGTTGCAAATTGGCACGTCAGTGGAAGGCAAGACTTACAAAGTAAATGGTAGAGGTCTGGATATTGTAGCAGAATAGAGAGGCCTGGAAGTACAGGTGTAGGATTCTCTATAGGTGATGAGACTTGGTCAGGGTGGTGAAGAAGGCGTTTGGCACGCTTGCCTTCATTGGGTAGGGTATTGAGTACAGACGTTTGGATATTGTGTACAAGTCGTTGGTAAGGCCATATGCAGTACGAGGTGCAGCTATGCTTGCCCAGTTACAAGATGGATGTCATTAGAAACATAGAAACAGAGAAACATAGAAAATAGGTGCAGGAGTAGGCCATTCGGCCCTTCGAGCCAGTACCGCCATTGGCTGATCATCCAAAATCAGTATGCCGTTCCTGCTTTTTCCCCATATCCCTTGATTCTGTTAACCCTAAGAGCTAAATCTAATTCTCTCTTGAAATCATCAAGAGAATTGGCCTCCACTGCCTTCTGTGGCAGAGAATTCCACAGATTCACAACTCTCTGGGTGAAATAGTTTTTCCACATCTCAGTCATAAATGGCCTACTACTCATTCTTAAACTGCGACCCCTGGTTCTGGACTCCCCCAACATCGGGAACATTTTTCCTGCATTAAGTTGGAAAGGGTGCAGAAGAGATTCACCAGGATGTTACCTGGGATTGTAGGCTTGAGTTGGGGTGGGAGATTGCAACCTTCACGTGGGCCACTCTGTTTCGACAAATGCAATCAACCCGGTGCGCACAATCAAATAAGATCAAATAGAACAAGTTGTCCTACAACTTTAGGCTGTGCACGCCATACGCAAGAAGAAGAAGAAGTAGGCTTGAATCATAGGGAGAGTTTTGATACATTTTCTGGACTTTTATAATAGGAGTGTAGAAGTCCAAAGAGTGCCTTTATTGATCACGAGGGGCTTGGAGAAAGAGAATGCACACAATCTTTTTCCCAGGCAAGAGATTGTAAAATTGGAGGGCATAGGTTTGGTGAGAGTGGAGAGATTTAAGAGGGACCTCACTGGCAAATTCTTCACTCAGAGGATAATCTGTAACTGGAATGAGCTGCCAGAGGAAACATTTAGAGGGATATGGCCCAAATGCACAATTGGATGAAGTGGGCTGAGGGGTCTGTTCCTGTGTTGTACTCTAACCATGTTGCTCCATCATTTTCTTAATGTCTATCTTTTGATCTTCGACTTCTTTCCTTTGACCTGCTTTGAGATCTCACGATCATCAAATTAAAACACTGAATTGGGGGAAGAGTGCGTACAACAATGTTAGGCAGGAGGTAGACACAAAACGCTGGAGTAACTCGGCATCTCTGGAGAAAAGTAACAGGTGATGTTTCGGATCAAAACATCACCTGTTGATTGTTCCGTATGACAATACAATTCATGTGACATACAAGAGTAAACCACTCTTGACTCCTAAGATGAAAAAGTGACAAAATGGTGTCAAATAAGGAAAGAGGAGAAGGAATGAAATGTAGAGCCAGAAGGAGGTATATAGGTGGAAGGGGATCGTGGAAAAAAGAAAGAGGGGGATAAAAGGGAAATATGGAACATGATGGGATGGGAGATGAGTGTACAATGAAGGAGAAAGGAGCAGGATGACTGGAAGATGGTGGGAGAAATGTACGCGCACTGGGGTTGGGGGAGGGAGGGGGGGGGGTAAAGAGAGGGGTGATGGGAATATTAATTGAAATTGGAGAATTCAATGTTCATACTGGGTTGTAAGCTAACCAAGCTGGATGTGTGATGCTGTTCCTCCAGTTTGCACATAGGAAATGGTTAGCAAACGGGAACTCCAGCAGAACTTGGCAAACTGAGCAAAAGTATCTTGCGAAATGGTCGCCTAAACAAGAATACCGCGTGCCTTCTCCACCACTCTCTATCAGCTCGTGTTGCCACTTTCAGGAAGTTGTGGACTTGGACTCCAAGATCCCTCTGTACATCAATACTGTTGAGGGTTTTGTCATTAACGGAAAACTCTCTCTTTACATTCAACCTTTCAAAGTGGAACACCTCACACTTTTTCGGATTCAACACCAGCTGCCAAGTGGCATCACTTCAACTTATACAGATGATTTACTCATTATTCCGGTACATTGTGGGAGTTTGACATGGATGTTAGTTTAGTTTAGTTGTACTGATGTTCAATGAAAAGCTTTTTGTTGCGCGCTAACCAGTCGGAGGAAAGGCTATACATGATTACAATCCAGTCATCCACAGTGCACCAATACATGATAGAGGGGAAAATATTTTGTGCATGATAAGGCCCAGTAAAGTCTGATTAAAGATAGTCTGAGGCTCTTCAATGAAGTACATGGTAGCTCAGGACCGCTCTCGAGTTGGTAATAGGATGGTTCAGTTGCCTGATAACAGCTGGGAAGAAACTGTCACAGTGTCACAGTGATGACTACACATCAGAAATTTGGCATTAGCTCTAAACTGATTTAGGACGTCCTGAAGCCATGACATGCCGTAAAGAACGTTCTTTTCCAAGCGATCCACTGGAGGCAAGAATACTCCCTCCTGTCAGCTTCCTATTCTTCCATCGGGATCTGATGGGCATTTAGTTGATATTTTTGGTTTTAAGGATCTATGTTCATGGTCTTCAGTTTTGACTGGATCTGATCCCAGGTTTCAGGTGTGAAAATAAAATCAACACAACAAACCACCCCGCCAGATGTGGACACAAGGAACTGTAGATGCTGGTCTATTAAAAAAAAGACACAAAGTGCTGGAGTAACTCCGTGGGTCTGGCAGCATGTGTGGAAAATATGGATAGGCGACATTTTGGTCTTTAGACTCTGCTACCTTGCCAGGTCCCTTTAATATTGGCCATGCTAATAATAATAAGTAATATAATAAAGTACTGATAATAAAAAATAAAGCATTGATAACAATGTATCAATCAATCAATTTAGTTTGGTTTAGGTTAGTTGAGATACAGCGCGGAAACAGGCCCTTCGGCCCATCGAGTCCATGCCAACTAGCGATCCCCACACACTTACACTATCCGACACACACTAGGGACATTGAGATTTTAAAGCAAGCCAATGAACCTACAAACCTATACGTCTTTGGAGCATGGGAGGAACCTGAAGATCTCGGGGAAAACCCACAAAGGTCACAGAGAGAACGTACAAACTCACTACAGACAGCACCCATAGTCAGGATCGAACCCGGGTCTCCGGCGCTGCAAGCTCTACCACTGCACCACCGTGCCGTACAGCATTGAATGCCGCAATCAACCAAAGCTATGCAGAGATTAAGAAATTTTCAGAACCACTGGGACTTGAAGCGTTAAGTCACCTGAGTGAATAATTTGGAGTAATTTAAAATACAAAGCAACCATTAGCAATAGCATGCATATACTGAACATAATCCTTGAACTATGCTGACCCTGATGATGCTACCTCCAATCTGATCTGTGATGTATGAGAACTTGCTGTATTCGACACTCTGCCAGAGGTCTTGTGCCAAATTAGATATTGATTCTCAGCAAAGTCCTGTGGCACAAAATGTGTTTTGTAAATAAAAACAAGGTTACTTAATGTTTGCTACTTATTTGGATTTATTTTCATAGATGGTTACAGCACAGAGCCCCTTCCAGACCCTGCTGCTACTGCTCCAATCCATCCCCGGGGTACACTGTCGGGCGAGTGGATTAAGGTATAATGCAGTGGCACAGCTGGTAGAGCTGCTCCCTCACATGAACATCATTATATCCTGCTTAATTTAAGACAGCAAGAATTTCATCAATAACAGAGGAAATATTTAGGTTAATATCAGTGTATGTAATTTCCTTATTGCTGCACATCTTCCATAGATGAGGCCCTTACACATCTTTCCTCGGTACCCCACAGCTCCGCTCTTGCTCCCCATCCCCCTGGTCGCAACAGAGATAGTCCCCCTAGTCCTTACCTTTCACCCCATCAGCTGTCGCATGCATAATCCTTGACATTTACGCCACCTCCAACGGGATCCCACCACTTGTCACATCTCCCCATCTCCACCCCGCAGAGACTGTTCCCTCCGCAACTCCCTGGTTAATTCATCCCTTCCCACTCAAACCATCCCCTCCCCAGTACCTTCCCCCACAATCTACAGTCTTTGCAGGAGGGGAAGAAGTGTAGTCTAGATAGTTGTGGGAGTCAGTAAGTTTGTAATAGACGTCAGTCGATAGTCTATCACCTGTGATGGAGATGGTGAGATCAAGAAAAGGGAGGGAAATGTCAGAGATGCTCCAAGTGAATTTGAGTGCAGGATGGAAATTGGTGGTGAAGTTAATGAAATCCATGAGTTTTGAATGTGTGCATGAGGTAGCACCAAAGCAGTCGTCAATGTAATGGAAGTAAAGTTCTGGCCCACCGCATTCGCACCGACCATCGATCACCCTGAACAACTCGCACACCAGGGTCAATTTTACACTATTTTACCAAAGTCAATTAACCTACAAACTGGCATGTCTTTGAAATGTGGGAGGAGACCGGGTACCTGGAGAAAACGAACTTGGTCACAGGGAGAACGTGCAAACTTTATTCCTCTAAAATCACGTTGTGCAAACTTTGAGCCAGTAACATAGCCGGGCAGCAATGGCCATTGTTTGCTGTGTTGGGTGTTTCACCAGTAGCTGAATACAGAATAAACTGTGGAAATATCAAGCCTTGTGACATTCCTTTATGTGATTAAGATGTTCCCCAGCTGATCTTACACAATGTTAAAGAGTAAATAGAAACATAATAACGCACTCTGCAATCATTTTGTGGGTTCATACGGCCACATGATCCTTTTCAAAATCATAGATTATGTCAATTGACGTAATTAACCATTAAATCATCCGCTTCAGTGCAGGCAGTTCCAAAGTTGTGCGAGATTTCTGAAGACATGGAATTTGTGCATCAAGGATGCAAGTTGCACAAGTACTGTATTCTCTTCTATTCTTGGATTTCTCATTAGGAACTAGAGGTCTCCATTTTACAATAAAACCCCCCCATTTATTTTCAAGCTTAGGCCTCTGAATTATAGCTCTGTACCGATCCCATAGCATCCAATGGTTGCAGTGGTCATTTGCGTTGCTGAACCCTTTATGCAAACAACTCTGTTCTCGTCCTGCAGTTTAAAGTAACTCTGCATACAAACCTTGAGTCTGCTCTGTCATTCAATGGGTTTGTGTGTTTGTCTGAATCCAAAATATCAGACCTTTAAAGACTTCCTTGGGATCGATCCAAAACTCTGGGAGAAGAAACTCTTCCTCTCCTACATACTAAATGAGTGACCTCTTATGCTGAATCTACACCTAGTTGAAGATTCCCTCACCAAGGCAAACAACTGCTCACCATCCATCGTCACACTCCCTCAGAATCCTATATATTTCAAGGAGATCGGAAAGGGTTTAGAGGAATATGGGCACAAGTGGGAAAAATGGTACTAGGATGACTATCTTGCTCGGTATGGACAAGTTGGACTGAAGGTCCATACAACCTGTCTCCCTGTTGTATGACTCTATGACACTATGGGATCCCTTCTCAGGCCTTCTAAACTCCAGAGAGCAGAGCCTCTGGACCTTAACTTCCTCGTAAGCCAACCTCCTCAGTCTAACAACTTGCACCTCCCCAATGCAAGTATAACAAGACCAAAGGTGCACGCAGAACTCCATGTATAGTCTCACCCTGTATTGTTGCAAGACTTTCCTACTTCTGATATTCATTTCCTTTGCAATAAAGGCCAACATTTCCAATCACCATAATTGTTGCATAATAGCTTTCTGAGCTTTGTATAGGAAGATGCCCAGATCCCTCTAACATCAGTAATTGTTATTCTCATACCATTTACTTTTCCAGTTTTCTATTCTTCCCACCAAACAGCATAATATAATTTTGTTTTCTACTTTATACACAATCTACCATATTCTTGTTTGCACGTTCAACCTGCCGATACCCCTGTGCAGGCTTTCTGTGACCTCTTCAGAGGCTACTTTTTCAATAACCTTTCATCCTGGCCACACATTTTACACTGGCTATTCCTCAGCAGTCAACCCTTGCTCCGATCCTTTATCCATTAATCAGTGCTAACTCTTATTTTTCATACAAAATTCTCCCTCCTGGTGAGTGCCTCTGAGCTCCTTATCCCCGCCTGGGCTCAGAACTGCCTGAATTCCCTCACACACTCCACAGTATTAGACCTCACAGGGTGTTGTTCAAAAAACACCAAGCTGTTAGATTCGCAAACTTTGGTTCTAAAAGTAGATGTGTGTAGGCCCACTATCTAACTGATGATTCAATGAATCAATGGTTCTTAATTTCATATGTACCAATGTGGCGTTAAATATCTGTTTCCTTTCAAGGCGTTTTTGCCAAATTTGTTACATTCAAAAGGGTGGAGATATGGGCCTTGTTGAGATCAAAGGATATGGGGAGAAAGCAGGGTATTAACATAAAACATTGAACAGTATGGTAGAGGAACAGGCCTTTCAGCCCATGTTTGTGCTAAACATGATGCCGTTAAACTGACCTCATCTGCTTGTACATGTTCCATATCCCTCTAGTCCCTGCACTTCTATGTGCCTATCCAAAAGCCTTTTAAATGTCACAATCATAGCTGTCTCCACCATCACCCATGTCAGCGTGTTCCAGCCCCCCCCCAAACTCTCTGTAAACAACTTGCCCATGCATCTGCATTAATCATTACCCCTCTCACCTTATAGCTATACCCTCTAGTGTTGGACATTTCCAACCTGGGAAAAAGGTTTTGACTGTCTACCCCATCTATATATCCATCATGTCTCCCCTCCTGCCATTCCTTTCCTACATCAGACCATCCAAATTGATCTCTGCAATTTTGCACGCAATGCCTCCAAAATCGACTTTTCTGAGTTGTGGGTGTGTCCTATTTAGACTTTGAGTTGTGGGTCTGCCCTATCGTTTTCCATAACTACTTTAATACTATTAGCAGCATGGTCACTGGTCGCAAAGTACTCCCCAACTGACACTTCAGTCACTTGCCCTACCTCATTCCATTGGAGGAGATCCAATGTTGTGATTCTCTCATAGGGCCCTCTTTGTATTGATTAAGGAAGCTTTATTGGACACATTTCCATCCTTTCCAAGCCTTTCCTTTACACTATGGGAATCTCAGTCAATATTAGGGAAGGTGAAATCTAACACTGCAGTATTATTCTTACATCTATCTGCAATCTCCTGACACATCTGCTCCTTTAATTCTGTTGACTATCATACAGTCCTATCAAAGTGATCATTCTCTTTTTGTTTCTAAATTCTACCCGTATAATGTCACAGGACAATCTCCAAAGAACATTCTCTCTGAACACTGTAGTTATGTCCGCCCTCTTCAAAAAGGTAATCCCCCTTCTCTCTTTTTATCATGCCTATATCATCAATACCCTGGAACATTGAGCTGCCAGTCCCAGTCTCCTGAGCTAATCCACGCCCTGAGTTTGTCTTCCTTAAATCACTGGTCTTTTCTCTCCCTACCCTGTGCACCTACCTGTTCTGGCTGCTAACCTAGCTTTCCTTGACTGCAGGATTTACCCCCAACTTCGCATCTGCCTGCTTTCTGCATTGTGACCACCCTCTCTGCTAATCTAGTTGAAACCCTCCCAAGTAACCAGCACTTCTCCCTCGCAGGATATTGTCCCCTTCTAGTTCAGCTTCAATCTAGACAGGTCACTACTACCCCAGAGGAGATCCCAATGATCCAAAAACCTGAATCCCTGCCCACCACACCAGTTCCTCAGCCATGTATTCATCTGACCTATCCTTCTATTCCTGCCATCACTAGCACATGCTATCACGAGTAATAATCCAGGGAAGACCCCTCTCGTCACTACTTTTTAACCTCTTTCCTAACTCCCTATCTTCACTCCACAGCATCTCATCCCTTTTCCCACCTATATCATTGGTACCGAAGTGCGCAACTAATTCTGGCTACTCACTCTCTCCCTTGAGAATGTTCTGCAGCCGCTCAGATACATCCTGAACCCTGGCACTAGGGGGGTAACACACCATCTTGGAGCCCTGTTTGTGCCCACAGAAGTCTATACCTTCCAGATATTGTACCTTCTGTTAAAGGAAACAGATTTATGTTTATGTCCTGGTCTCATGCACAGACAGACGGACAGACGGACAGACAGACAGACAGACAGACAGACAGACAGACAGACAGACAGACAGACAGACAGACAGACAGACAGACAGACAGACAGAGACAGACAGACAGACAGGGACAGACAGACAGACAGACAGACAGACAGACAGACAGACAGACAGACAGACAGACAGACAGACAGACAGACAGACAGACAGACAGGGACAGACAGAGCACGATAACAAGCCTTTTGTCCCAACAGGTCGACACTAACCATCAACTACCCATTCACACTAATCTTACACAAACCTAATTCAACTATATTCTTTCTGTTCTGTGGAGGAACGGCACCTCATATTTTGCTTGGGTAGTTACCACCCCAGCGGTATGAACATTGACTTCTCTAACTTCAAATAGCCCTTGCTTTCCCTCTCTATCACCTCTCCTTTCCCAGTTCTCCCACCAGTCTTACAGTCACCAACTACATTCTATCCCTGTCCCTCCCACTCCCCTGACATCAGTCTTAAGAGACCCGAAACATCACCCATTCTTTCTGTCCAGAGATACTGCCTGTCCCGCTGAGTTAACTAGTAGAGTGGATAAGGGAGAACCAGTGGATGTGTTATATCTAGACTTTCAGAAGGCTTTCGACAAGGTCCCGCATAAGAGATTAGCATACAAACTTAAAGCACACGGTATTGGGGGTTCAGTATTGATGTGGATAGAGAACTGGCTAGCAGACAGGAGGCAAAGGGTAGGAGTAAACGGGTCCTTTTCAGAATGGCAGGCAGTGACTAGTGGGGTGCCGCAAGGCTCAGTGCTGGGACCCCAGCTATTTACAATATATATTAATGATTTGGACGAGGGAATTCAATGCAACATCTCCAAATTTGCAGATGATACCAAGCTGGGGGGTATAGTTAGGTGTGAGGAGGATGCTTGGAGGCTGCAGGGTGATTTGGATAGGCTGAGTGAATGGGCAGATGCATGGCAGATGCAGTACAATGTGGATAAATGTGAGGTTATCCACTTTGGTGGCAAAAACATGAGGGTAGACTATTATCTGAATGGTGGCAGATTAGGTAAGGGGGAGATGCAACGAGACCTGGGTGTCATGGTACACCAGTCATTGAAAGTAGGCATGCAGGTGCAGCAGGCAGTGAAGAAAGCAAATGGTATGTTAGCATTCATAGCGAAAGGATTTGAGTATAGGAGCAGGGAGGTTCTACTGCAGTTGTACAGGGTTTTGGTGAGGCCACACCTGGAGTACTGCGTACAGTTTTGGTCTCCAAATCTGAGGAAAGACATCCTTGCCATAGAGGGGGTACAGAGAAGATTCACCAGACTGATTCCTGGGATGTCAGGACTTTCATATGAGGAAAGATTGGATAGACTCGGTTTGTACTCGATGGAATTTAGAAGATTGAGGGGGGATCTTATAGAAACCTACAAAATTCTTAAGGGGTTGGACAAGCTAGATGCTGGAAGATTGTTCCCGATGTTGGGGGAGTCCTGAACAAGGGGTCACAGTCTAAGGATAAGGGGGAATTCCTTTAGGACCGAAATGAGGAAAACATTCTTTACACAGAGAGTGGTGAGTCTCTGGAATTCTCTGCCACAGAAGGTAGTTGAGGCCAGTTCATTGGCTATATTTAAGAGGGCGTTAGATGTGGCACTTGTGGCTAAAGGGATCAGGGGGTATGGAGAGAAGGCAGGTACGGGATACTGAGTTGGATGATCAGCCATGATCACATTGAATGGCGGTGCAGGCTCGAAGGGCCGAATGGCCTACTCCTGCACCTATTTTCTATGTTTCTATGTTTCTATGTTACTCAGCATTTTGTGTTTATCTTCGATTTAAACCAGCATTTGCAGTTCTTTCTTACATATATTCTCCCCATATTGTTATTAATTACCTCCAGATTCTACCACTACCTACATACATGGGGCAATTTACACAGGCCAATGAACCTAAATGCATGTCTTTAGATTGTGTGAGGAAACGGAGCACCCGCAGGAAACCCACGTGGTGACATGGAGAACGTGCAAACTCCACACCAACAGCACCCGAGGTCAGGATCTAACCTGGGTCTCTGGCGTTGTGAGGCAACAGCTCGACCAGCTGTGCCAGTGTGCTGTCCTGATTGTTAATACCTCCAGCACGTGTTTTCAACCTTCTCTGTCCAAAGGAAAGATATCACAAAATTTTACAATCCATCCAAGTCCCTTCTCCGTGTCTGTTCCTTTTCTCCAATGAGTTGTTTTTTAAAATATTTTCCTCTTGTCATTTCCTGAGGTTGTAGCCAATGATCTGCCCTCCTTAAATATTGTGTTTGCAAAGTCAGCAGATACTGGAGAGCACCGTATCCAAAGCATGTTACACCAAGGCAACTTTGCTGGTTCATAGAACGGCCTCACCATGTACACCAACTGCTCAAATTGAGAAACTTGACAAGTTTTAAAGAGGAAAAGGCACCTTTGTGATTTTAAAGAATCAGGAATGCAGAACTACCTTGAATGGAAGGTGGAGCCTGCCACCCAGTGGTCACATTCATTTGGAAGGTACACAAAAGGCTGGAGAAACTCAGCGGGTGCAGCAGCATCTAAGGAGCGAAGGAGATAGGCAACGCTTCGGTCCGAAACCCTTCGTCTGAAGAAGGGTTTCGGCCCGAAACGTTGCCTATCTCCTTCGCTCCTTAGATGCTGCTGCACCCGCTGAGTTTCTCCAGCCTTTTGTGTACCCTCGATTTTCCAGCATCTGCAGTTCCTTCTTTAACACATTCATTTGGAAGTTTGGAATTCATTGGGTGTAGGACTGATGAGAATGCAGGAACCTGATCAGGCAGGCAGTAGTGTGGATCTTTACTGCCTGGCTGGTCCAAAGGGCTCATCCAAAATGAGTTTGAATTGCCTCCTCCCAGTTCCAGGCGAACACAGCAATGTAAGCTTTTCTTTTGATGGCATTAAGCTATATTCCGCCATGAATCAGTGGATAGTGCTGAAGATCTCCTCTCGAGAGAATTGTGTTTCAGCCTAACTCCTGAGGCCTAAGCCAATATCATCTAGACTGAGGGTCTGGGCAGATATTCTCAGTGCAAAGCTGATCTTGATTGATACATGGGACTGGGATATTATCGCTATAACAGAAACATGGTTGGGAAAAGGGCAGGACTGACAGCTGAATGTCTCTGGGTACAGATGCCACAGGCGTGATAGAGTTGCAGGTAAAGGAGGGGCGGAAGCTGCATTTTGGGCAGGGACAACATCACAGCAGGAATTTGAGGGAACATCTTCTGTGGCTATAAGGGAGGAACGTAAAATAATATGGGGAAGGTCACTTTGATGGGGAGGTATTATAGTCCACCCCAATAGATAGCAGGCATTAGAGGAGCAAATATGTAGGAGAATCAGGAATAGCTGGAAGAATAATAGGGTCATAATATGAGGTGATTTTAACTACCATCATATTGACTTGGATTCCCATATGCAAAGGGCTTGGACAGGTGGCATTTCTTAAAACAGTCCAATAACATTTTCCAAAGCAATATATAATGGCCCACTTGAGTGGGAAAAACACTGAACTTAATAGGGAATAAGGCATGGCAGCAACTGAAGCCTCATGGGGCTGTCCCACTGTACGAGCTAATTCAAGTGCTCTCCCGAGTTTAAAAAAAAAATCAAAACTTGCGGTAAGCACGTAGAATGTACGTTGCGGGTACGTCGGAGCTCGGGACGTCTCTTAGTGGCTCGTAACGTTAACAGCAGATACTCGGGAAACATGGTAAGCTCGGGAAGACTAGTGAAGATTTTTCAGCATGTTGGAAAATGTCCACGGGAGTCCCGAGTACCTACGAGCCACCATTACTGTAATTCTCCGAGTTCGAATCTGGGAAACTCTGGAGAACTCTTGAAGTAGCTCGTACAGTGGGACAGCCCCATTAGTCGAGAAACTTTGGGATCAGTGACCATAACTCTATTAGCTTTTAAATAGTTGTGGAAAGCAATGGGATTGGTCCACAAGTTAAAATCCTACATTGTAGAAGGGCATTTTGAAGGTATTTAACAGGAACTTGTAGAGGTTGAATGGGTGAGACTGTTTACAGGTACAGTGACGTTAGGCGAGAGGCTTTAAAGGTGAGATTGGGGGAGTCCAAGGACACCATGTTCTGTTGGAGTAAAGGACAAGGCTGGCACATTTAGGGAACCCTGATTAAGGAGGGATATTGAGGCTCTAATCAAAAAAAAGGAGGCACAGGTCAGGTTTAGGCAGATACGATCAAGCAAATTTGTTAAGGAACATAAGAAAGAAGCGTACATTTCTGAGGAAAATCAGGAGGGCATATAGAGGACTTGAGAAAGCTCTACCAGACAAGGTAAAGGAATATGCCAAGAGATTCCCTTGGTATATTAAAAGCAAAAAGGCAACAAGGGTGCGAAAAGGCCCCTTTAAGGATCAAAATGCTAATTTCTATGTCAAGCCAGGATGGGCCAGGCATTAAATGAATACTCCTCATCTATATTTACTGCGGATAAGGTCGCAGAAGCAAGGGAATTGAGTGAAATGAGTAGTGGTGGACCATATCCAAATTATCAAGATGGAGTGCTTGCAGTCGTGAGGAATATTAAGCTGGATAAATCTCCAGGACTGAGTCTATCCTTCGAGACTGTAGGAAGGTAGGGAGGAAGTTGCAGAGGCACTGACAGAGATATTTGTATCACCTGAACCACAGTGGTGGTACCAAAAGACTGGAGGCTGGTTAATGTTGTAGCTTTATTTAAGAAGTGTTGAAACGACAATTCAGAGAAATACAGGCTTGTGAGCCGAACATCAGTGGTGGGATAGCTACTAGTGAGGATTCTAATGGACAGAAAGTACCAACATTTGGAAAGGGGATAGTCAACAAAGCTTTGTGGATGGGACATTCTATTACACAAACTTAGATATTCAAGCAGATAGGGTTGTCAAGAAAGTCTTCGAGTCCATTGCTCTTCATCAGTCAGGGTACTGAGCGCAGACGTTGGGATGCTATGTTCAGTTGGTGAGGCCGCACTTAGAGTATTGTGTTCAGTTTTGGTCATCCTGCTTCAGGAAGGATGTTGTTAAGTTGGAAAGAATGCAAAGATGAGGATGTTGCCAGGACTAGAGGGCCTCAATTATAGGGAGAGGTTGGGCAGGCTAGGACTTTATTCCTTAGAGCGTATGGGGCTGAGGTGTGATATATAGATGTATGAGGTCATGTGGGGAATAAATAGGGTAATTGCACCGTGATTTTACCCAGAGTTGGGAAAATCAAGAACCAGGGGCGATAGGTTAGTGAAGAGGATAGATTTAATAGGAAACTGAGGGGCAAATTTTTCACTGAGGGTGGAGGGTTCATGGAATAAACGGCTCGAGGAGGTAGTTGAGGCAGGTACTAAAACAGCATTTAAAAGACATTTGGACAAATACATGCATAGGAAAGTTTTAGGGAGACATGGGTCAAATATTTGCAAGTGGGATTAGTGTAGAGGGGCATTTTGATTGACATCTGCATGTTGGGCCAAAGGGCCTGTATCCGTGCAGCATCACTCAATGACTCTAATTTGATAGAGCGCTTTGAAGAGGTCAATGAGAGGATTGATGAGTGGAGGGCAATGGACGTTTTCTATATGGATTTTGGCAAGGTTTTTGATAAAGTCCAGAAAGTCTTTGAATGTTAGGTCACATGGGACGCAGGGTTAGCTAGCCAAACGGTTTCAAAATTGGCTTGGCGGAAGGAGTCGGAGTGTAAAAGTTGAGGGTTGATTTTCTGGTTGAAGGCCTGTCACCATTGATGATTTGAATGACATTGTGGTTGACAACAGTTCACAACATTTACAAATCATAATCATAATCATAATCATACTTTATTAGCCAAGTATGTTTTGCAACATACGAGGAATTTGATTTGCCATGTAGTCATACCAATAAAAAGCCACAAGACACAAAAAATACATTTTAACATAAACATCCACCACAGTGACGCCTCCACATTCCTCACTGTGATGGAAGGCGAAAAAAAAGTTAAATCTCCTCCCTTGTTTGTTCTCCCGCAGTCGGGGGTCTCGAGCCCTCCGTTGTTGGGGTGATCTTGGCTCCCGTAGCCGCGATCGGGTTCTCCGCATCGGGGCGATCAAGCTCCTGCATTGGGGGGATGTCAGCTCCCCTGCGCTAGGTGATTGACCACGGGTCGGGGCTGATCGAACCTTCTGCATCGTTTGGAGCTTCCCGACAACGGTCTCTACCCGAGACTGCGAGGTCCTCGATGCTGAAATCCGCAGGCCGCGGTTGGAGCGTCGATTCCAGGCAAGGGATCGGCTCTGATGGTAAGTCCACGTCCCCGCGGTGGGGTTCAAAGTCAGACCCGAGCGAGCAAGGCCTCCAGCTCCATGTTGTTAGGCCGCAGAGCGACCGGAGAAAGATCCAGAAAACAATCGCATCTCCGACAAGGTAAGAGATTGAAAAAATGTTTCCCCCGACCTCCTCCCCCACCCCCCACATAAAACAAACCAGAGAACATTAACACAAACTTTTAAAACACGCTCAAAACAACAAAAAAGACGAATGGACAGACAGAGCATTGGTGAGGCTGCCATCGCCGACGGCGCCACCCGGTGGAACCGAGGTGAAGATGGCACCAAAATAGTGAACTGTGAGAAAGGCTATGTTGACACAAGCTTCTGGATTAACAACAGAAGTGGGCCAAGAAATGGCAGATGGAATTGAACTCCGACAAGTAGGGTCTGAAGATGGGTCAGTGGTGCATTTTGGTCCATCAAATGAGGGAAAGAGTTCTAGAGTAACTCAGTGGGGTCAGCCTGCATCTCTGGAGGATATGAACAGATGATGTATCGAGTCAGGACCCATCTTCAGACCCTACTTCAGACCCCTCCAGAGATTTGGTCTGACCTGCTGAGTTACTCCAGCACTTTGTATTTTACTTAGGTTCCGGCATCTGCAGTTTCTTGTGCATCTGTGGTGAAGGGGGTGCCTGGCTTGTTTGCTTCTTCAGTAAAGGTATTTGGTGCAGGAGTTGGGACATTGTGCTACAACTGTACAAGATGTTGGTGAGACCACATTTGGAGTATTACAGGGAGGTCACCCTGCTATAGAAAGGCTGTTATTAATTTTTCACTGCGCCCTGGTACACATGACAATATTAAACTAGTAAACCAATAAAGCTGGAACTGCTTTCAAGAGAGAGCTAGATAGAGCTCTTAAAAATAGCGGAGTCAGGGGATATGGGGAGAAGGCAGGAACGGGGTACTGATTGTGGATGATCAGCCATGATCACTTTGAATGGCGGTGCTGGCTCGAAGGGCCGAATGGCCTACTCCTGCACCTATTGTCTATTGTCTATTGAAAGGGTGCAGAAAATATTCACCAAAATGTTACCAGAACTGAAGGGCTTGAGTTATACTGAGAGACTGGACAAGCAGGGACTGATGGGCGAACCTTTAGTGATTTTTAAAATCATCAGAGGCATAGACAAAGTGAATGGTCACTGTCCTTATCCCAGGGCAGAGGATCCAGAAGTAGAGGGCAGAGTTTTAATCTGAGAGGGAAAAGATTTAAAAGAGACCCGAGTGGCTACTTCTTCACATGGAGGGTGATGCATGCAAGGAATGAGCTGCCAGAGGAAGTTGTAGAGATAGATACAATGCTGATATCTTATAAATGTATTATGAGGTACATTGATAGGAATGAGTGGTAATGGGCAAAAACAGGCAAATGGGACTCGCTCAGCCATATCGCCTCGTTGGCATGGATAAGTTGGGCTAAAGGCCTGTATCCATACAGTACGACTCTTTGCTACATTAGTCTTATGCCTACACACAATAAAATATTGCAATTTCTATGAAATACTTTGGGAAGTCCTCAGATTCTGAACATTACTGATGAAAAACGAGTCAGTGCTTTCTTGGTTACTGGTTCTGCTTACAGTGAGAGTGCCCTGAATTATCTGTAAACCCTCGACCCACGTTCCCTTCCATTCTCTCTTCCAGCCTTGACATTGAACAAAATGATGGCTCCGAAATTTTAGAGAAATTAGGTTTAATAGTTCATAATTTTTCCGTGATATCAAAGATAACTGTGTAAAAAATATATAAATCGTCCAAGTGAGAATCTCCAAGGCAGCCTGAGAACCCTTGCACGTTGCCTCTGATATTACGCACACATGATCAGCATCAAGGCTGCTAAGGTCAGGCGAAGATTGATTTAAACTTGTTGACGTATGGCCAATCGAGTCCCCTCAACCCCCCCCCCCCCACCCTCCCCATCCAAGTCCATCACCACTGATAACGGGCAAATATAAAAGGCAGGCAGCTTTGCAGGAGATGCACAGAGCAGCAGCTGTGACCAGGAACACCCCTGCACAAGGCCTGAGTCGCGAATCTCCTCCAAGCCCGAGCTCGTGACTGATCTTAAACTCGACGATCCCGTAATTTCTTCCTCGCCCAGAAGCAGAATCTGTCCGTACCGATGGCCGGACTGGTGTTAGTGGCGGTGGCTGTGGCCGGACTCATGCTGGAGGGGAGCTGCCAGACTTCAGGAACTGGCATCAAGCTGTGTGGCCGTGATTTTGTACGCACTGTTATCATCTCCTGTGGGGGCTCCAGGTGGAAACGTCATTCACCCGAAGAAAACGATGAGAGAGGCAGCTTTTACAGTGAGTAGTGTGCATGAGTTCAATTCAGAGGTCAATTAGTATCTTACATTTCACCTGCAGAGGGAATGTGTTTTTGGAGAAGGATGGTAGAAGTAGAAGGAGAGACATTTTTATCCTTCACTGGAACTATAACTGTATTTAACTTGGATTGTTTTCACTGGAGTGAGGGTTAAGCCGATAGAGATGTATAAAATATGAGAGGCGTGGAGAGGGCAGACTGAGATTTTTCCTGGGCTGGACATGTCTTTCCCGTCCATTTATACATGAGAGATGGAAAGTTTAAAGGAGACTTATGAGGCAAGTCTTTCACAAGACAGTGGTAGCTGAGTGCCGAGGAGATGATGGAAAGAAACATTTAAGAGGCATTTTGACAGAAGAACAGGCAAGAAATTGAGCAAAGTGGATCATGTACAGACAGATGCGATTAATTTAAATTGGTATCGAGGTCTGTGTGGACATTGTCATTGAAGAGCCGGGAACGGTGTTGTACTGTTCTATTGTCTATAAAAATCCCTCTCAACCCTAGAGGACTTGGCACCAATCTTTAAGCTGCAACAGGAGCTATAAAAGGCAAATAGTTTCCTTAATCCAAGATAGCAAGTAACACTGGATACTGTTCCCAATGAGGAGACCATGTGGGCCGAAGGGCCTGTTCTTGTGGTGAATAGGTGTTGGCTGCAAGGAGTGGTTAGAGAGACTTGAATTGCATTCTCTGGAATGCCGGAGGTCACGGGGGGGATTTGAGTGAAGTATATAAAGCAATGAGAGCCAGAGATAGGGGAGACTGTCAAAATCTTTTTCCCAGGATGGAAACATTAAATACTGGAGGGCATAACTTTGAGGTGAGAGGGACAAAATTTAAAGGAGATGTGCAGGGCAGGTTTTTTTACACAGGGGGTGGTGAGTTGCTGGAACACAAGGGTTCCAGTGGAGGGAGATATGATAGTGGTGTTCTTCTTCTTATCGAGTCCACACACACAAGATTAGAAGTTGTTCAGCCAGAGCTGAACACACTTCTCGGTATCTGCATACAATGATGTCCGTCTTTTCGCTTCTTGTGCTTCTGTACGTGGTGGTGGAAGGATTGGTGGAAACAGGGCCGCGACGGTTCCTTGACCCCATAATAGTGTTTAAGAAATGCTTGGATAGGCACGTGGATATTCAGGGAATGGAAGGATATGGATTTGAGAAGATGCTTCAGTACTGCTCTGTGAATACCTTTCAGAGAGTATTTCATGGTGTCGGAAGTATTTGGGGATACCCTGGGATGATGATATCTTGCAAGAGATACCCACTTTTACAGCAGAATCGAGATACGTGAAATGGTGTGATTAAAGTAGTAGGAAGGATATGGAGTTAGTCTCTGCTTGGAACTAGTGAGGAACATGGGATCTGGGGGAGAGAAAAATATGAATCAGTAGCCATGTAGTTGAAGCAGAGAAGGAGAACAGGAAAACAGCAAAACAAACCACTGGAGAATCATCACTGTGAAATTCAACAGTGTGAATTTCCATTAACTTTGAGCAACTTGCAGGATACGGAATAGCATGCTTTAATGGATTACTTTAATGGTCTCATGGATTACTTTAATGCTTTGATGGATTACCAGAATTATGCCAGAATCAAGTGGTATAACTCACGATAGACTGGGTAACCTGGGGTTTTGCTCTGGAAAAGATAATTGTATACCCTTCTCTAGCTTCCTCTGTTGACACGTTCTTTTCTAGACTACCCTCTGATTTAAACAGTTGCCACTGAGGACCCTCATATCTCTCTCCTCTCTCTTTAGCCCTATGCCCTCTAGTTTCAGAATCCTCTACCATGGGAAACAGACTGAGAACATTCACTTTATCCATGCCCTCCATGATCTTGTACACCTCACTAAGGTTACTTCTCGCGCTCCAAAGACAAAAGTCCCATCCTGTCCATCCTCGCTTCTGCACCCTTTCCAACTGTAGATGTTCGAGAGAATCCTCATAGACCTGCCCCGAGAACCGAAACCTGCAGTTGCTGGAAACCCAAAATAAAAGAAAATGCTGGAGTATCCAGAGGTCTGCATGAACTGCATGAAAGCATTTGACAAGGTCCCATACTGATCCAGAAGATTCAGATAAATGGAATCCACAGTGACACTAGTAATTTGGATTCAGAACTGGCTTGCCCTTAGAAAACAAGAGCTTGTGGTGGAAGAGTGTTATTCTGGCTGAAGATCCATGACCAGTGGAATTCCACAGAATTCTGTGCTGTGTTGTTTATGATATATATAACTGACTTGGACAAAAATGCAGATGGGTTTGTTAGTAAGTTTGCAGATGACAGAAATCTGGTGGAATTCAAGACAGTGAAGAAGGCTGTCAAAAATAAGCCCACACCTGTATCTACCTAGCACTTGCCAGGCTTTGTCCTGCCCCACTTTTCTTTCAGCTTCCTCCCCACCTCCCCCACCCTCCCGCAACTCCCTCCTATAATTAGTCTGAAGAAAGGTCCTGACCCAAAACGTTACCCATCCATGTTATCCGGAGATGTTGCTTGACCTGCTGAATTACACCAGCGCTTTGATCCTTTTTATTAAAACAAAACAAGAGGTTTAGAAACAGACTTTCAACTCTCCAGAGTTAAGATCTTCTCAAATTTGCAGTAATATGGACTGCACAGTCTTTATACAATGTGGAGCATCGCCTATTCCAGTGCTAAATACATTTGTTTCCCTTAACTTTGCAGGTGACTTGTTGGATTCATTGGACGATGGCCCACTGCTCTGGTCCACAGAGGAGCCCGAGACATCATCTCCAGTTAGCCTGGCTCTTCATCCTCACTCTTATGTTCAAAGGGACCTCATGGAATCAAGCGAAGATTCGGAGGAAGAGCATGGGACCAGATTATCATCTGCTTTCCCGTTTCCTTTGGAAGATAAGACTTTGCGATTCAGGCGAGGAGCGGGAATGGCCAAAATCTGCTGCAAACGAGGCTGCACCCGAAGTGAGATCATCAAGTTATGTTAATTATTCAACTGCCCGCCTGTGAAGCAATGTTGTTCACAGCCAGGTCCTCGGGATCCCTTCTGATGATTTGCTTTATGTCCTTAACAAAGGATCCAGTTGATTTTGTTCTAATGTGCCATCATTGTTCATTTGACGACATTATGCATTTGATTCGCAGCCACCCCCCTGAATATGACTTTACTGACAGTTCTACCTGATGAATTGACTTTTTGTATAAAGTATGCCAACCGTAGATATTTAATTGAACCTAGATGGTTAAAGACACAATATTTAAAGCACACCAACCTCCTATGTTTACCTAGAATTTGGCTGTTGGTCGAAATCCAAGGCTCCTACTATCCTCTCGTATTCAGTCCCCAAATGGTCCTTTAACTATGGGACAATTCATATTTCCTCATTACACCAGGCAGCAGTGACTAGTGTTAGCCTTGTTGCCTGTTCCCTGAATGTTAAACACGGTTTGGATTTCTGGAAGCAATGTTTATGACGGTAATTTATGTGATTGATTTGTGCCAAGTTGATCTTGCACAATAAAGTGTAAAATGAAGCCAAATAAAGCTCTGAATAATCAGGACCATCTCAAAATGCTTATCGGTTTATTCTGCCTTTAATTTACTTCAATCCTCTGAATTAATAAATTGAGCCAATTGATGACGTTACTTTAGGCTTTAAACTTTACAGATATAGTGCGGAAACAGGCCCTTCGGCACACTGAGTCCACATTGACCAGCAATCACCCCCAAACTCTTACACTATCCTACACACACTGAGGACAATTTACAATTATACCACGCCAATTAACTTGAGTAATCTAAATTAGCTAACTGAGCAGTCAATAAAAATAATGGGGGTGGGGGGGCTGTGTTGGAAGTAAATCAGAATGTTTATCAAGAGGCTGGGGTGAGGAGGTTGAGCACAGGGATACTGCGGGTAAAGGTACAGTCTGCTGTTTCTTGGGCGTGGTTGTTGCGTTTTTCTCTCTTGGCTTTGGAACAGTAATGATGGCAGGTAGAATGGTGCAGTGTTCCTCCTGCAAGATGTGGGAAACTGCAAGTGTCAGGGATGACAACACCGGTGGGAGTAGTGTACTGCTGCAGCTCCTTACAGGCTGCATTATTAGAGAACCGGAGCTGCAACTGGATGCAGTAACAGTCGGGGCTGTAGCACTGAGCCTGAATCTGAGGCACACTTGGGAATGTCAGACAAAGCCATAACAGTGGGACTTAAATAGGGTGTAATTTGACAAATGTGTTAAGGAAAGTTTCCTCGGGCAATATATAAAGAGCCCTACTTGGGGCTGATAGCTCATAAGTTCTAGGAGCAGCATTAGTCCATTTGGCCCATCAAGTCTACTCTGCCATTCTTTCATGGCTGTTCTATCTTTCCCTCTCAAGCCCATTCTCCTGCTTTTGCCCCATAACCTCTGATGCAGTTCCTATCCTAGGATCTGACTATCTCTGCCTTAAAAATATCCATTGACTTGGCCTCCACAGTCTTCTATGGCAATGCATTCCACAGGTTTACCACCCTTTGGCTAAAGAAATTCCTCCACATCTCCTTTCCAAAAGGTAGAACCTTTTATTCCGAGGCTATGACCTCTGGTCCTAGATTCACCTGATGGTGGAAACATCCTTTCCACTTCCACTCTATCCTGGTTGTGCACTATTTGGTATGCTTCAATGAGGTCCCTCCTCATCCTTCTAAACTCCAGTGTGTACAGGCACAGTGCTGTCAAATGCTCATCATATGTTAACCCAATCATTCTTGCAAACCTCATCTGGACCCTCTCCAATGTCAGTACATCCTTCCTCATTTATGCGGCCCAAACTACTTCAAATGTGGTCTGACCATTGCCTTTTCAAGCCTAAGCTTTAGGGCAAGGCAGAAAGGCTAGGAAGGTGGGAGTTTGGAAACTTGGATGATGAAAAATTGGGGCGCTAGTCAAGAAAAGGGGGACATAAGAACAGGGATAGGCAACTAATCCCTTGGCAAAAGGTGGTATGGACTTACTTCACCAAAGACTGATAAGAATCTGAGGGGCAACCTTTTCATATGGTGGGCATGTTGAATGAGCTGCAAAAGGAGGTAGGTGCAATAACAACATTTGCAGCTGGAGAGGATGTGATTAGGAAAGGTTTAGAGGAACGTGGGCTGGTGGGACTAGTATAGATGGTGCATATTGGTCAGCATAGGCAAGTTGGGTGAAGGACTAGTTTCCATGCTGTATGACTGACTGTATGACATGGACAAGGAGATCATGGAAACTGCACATCAACTGGAGGTCAGAGGGTATTGTGTTCCTGGATTGGAGGCAACAGCACAACCCGCTGCAGCATATGACAAATTGCACACGTCATTCCTTCCATTAAGAGTAATTTTATTCGGAACAAGAGAGCCCTCCATTTTCCCACTTTTAAAAGTAACCTTTTTGTTCTAAATTCAGAATCTGGGTTGGGCTCAGTACTGTGCTCTGCACCCTACTGGTTGCAATGGTCACTGACATTTGCTGAAACTCTTGTTCAAATGCCTTGTCCTACCCTAGCAATTTAATATTGCACATCCTGAGCTTGCTCTGCCTTAAGGGCCTGTTTTTTTAAGGTGATTGTTTTCGGCGACTGCAGGCGACTGTCACAGTTGTAGCAGGTCGCTGGAAAAGCAGCGACTGGATCCCCCCCACGACAATGTCTACGTCAAGCTACGCCAACCCACCACCTAGTCGATGTCGAGCTACGGCAAGCGACCGACAACCGGCGACCCATAGGAGGTCCAGCTACGACCACACCTACGACAACTTACGACTGCACAGGCAACCAAAGTCAACCTACGTCCACCCGCAACAAGCTACGACAAGCAACGACCCTGTCGGCGACAACTGAAGACAATTCAGTCGCCGGTACGTGTCGCCGGTTGACGTAGGCTGACGTAGGTAGTCGCCAATGGAATTCACCGAGGTCAGCAGCCGGCGCCAACCAACGTCACCTGGCGCCAACCTGCGTCATCCTGGCGACAACCTACGACAGCACCTATGACTCGGGAGAAGACAAGATACGTCAAGCCCACAGTCGCCGAAAAGTTTTGAACATTTCAAAATGCAGCGGCGACCAGAAAAACGTTGCGTTTCTTTAGGCGACTTGAAGAGACTACTCACGACCACACAGGCGTCACCCCGCGACCATGTGGCAACAGCCTAGTCGCCTGTAGTCACCGAAAAATCGCCTAAGTGGGACAGCCCTTAAGTCATGGTTGGTTCAATCCTATCTGAACTAATCCTATCTAATCTCCATTAACCCTGATGCACCTAGAGCCCAAATATTTATTTTTCCTAGCTCTTAAAGTCCCTAATGACTCCACCTCCGCAGCTCTTTGCAGGTAAAACAATTGCAAAGATTCACAAATCTGAGATGAGTTACCTCCTCTTGCGTAGTTACATTATATATGACACTTTAAAAAACTTTGCTCTGATTCCCGACAATTATCTGTATAGTGAAATCCTTAAGAATTCAAATTAAAACCTTAGAAACAGAAAATAAGAGCAGGAGCAGGCCATTCAGCCCTTCAAACCTGCTTTATTATTCAACTGCCTTCAGTGGGAGAGAATACCTAAGTTTCTTCACTCTCTGGCTGAAGAGATTTAGTCTCATCTCAGTCCCAGGCTGCTTCCCTATGTCCTTGAGCTGTGATTCCCACCATCAGGAACACCTTCCTTGCGTCCAATCCATTCAGTCATGTCAGGGTTTATAAATTTCAATAGGTGTTCTCCCAACATTCTTCTAAACCCAATCACCATGATCTTTCTTTATATCATCCAGCCATGCTACCAATCTGGTGAACCTTCTTTGCACTTTCCCCTTCGCAAGATCATCCATCCTGGGTTAAGTAGACACAATTGCACGCAATGGTCAAGGTGTGTTCTCACTGAGACCCGCATACAATTCCATCAACGCATCCTTTCTTCTCTACTCGATGCTGCTCACTATGTTAGCAAACAAACACCTTGCCTTGCACTAGCATGCTTACCTTTATTGACAGGATACCAATGACTGAATGTACCTCTCCGTTCCCAATCCCTCACTGTTCAGATAATAACCTGCTCCTTCCCTTTGCCACCCAGGTTCATTACTTTTCATCTATCCACACTCGCTGCATCTGCTGTACCTCCTCACCCTATTTAAGTCGACCTCGAGCTGCTCTGTGGTCTGTTCATACTGCCAGTCAGATGTATGCCACCACAGGCACAGTGATGTTACATTTATTCCCTTATCTAAACCATGAATGTACATTGTAAATAGCTGGGTTCCAATTACTGATCATTGTGGTATCTCAGCATCACCGCCAAACTCCAGTCAAGGACTCCAGTCAGCCAACCTTCTCCAACCATGACATTACATTAGTTCAAATCAAATGTGTCTTAATTTGTACACGGATCTGTTATGTGTGACACTATTAAAACCTTCTGAAAGTCCAAACACACCACATTCACTGGTTCTCTCCATCTGATTTCTTCAGTGCCTGCATTTCTCATCAGACCTTGGCTTGTCTGGAAAGTCATTTACTTAGGTGATCCATAACATCAGTTTTCATCTTAATGAAGAATTCTGTCGTATTATGGTCATTGTTCACCAAGGAGCCTCATCCAACAAGATGGTTCATTAATCCTATCTTATTGCACTATACCCAGTGTAGGATGGCACACTCTCCAGTTAGTTTGAATACAGGAAGAGACCCTTCGGCCCACGATGTCTCTACCTAACATAATGCCAAAACTAGTTCTTATCTGCCTGCACATAATCCATATCCCTCCATTCCCTGCATACCCACGTGCCTGTCCAAAAGTCTCTTAAATACCTCAATTGTATCTGCCTCCACTACCATCCCTTTTGATCCAGAAAAACACTCCAGGAATTCATCATCCTCATCAATGGAACTAATTTGCCTAAACCACATAACCATAATAACCATATAACAATTACAGCACGGAAACAGGACATCTCGGCCCTTCTAGTCTGTGCCGAACACTTACTCTCACCTAGTCCCATCTACCTGCACTCAGACCATAACCCTCCATTCCTTTCCCGTCCATATACCTATCCAATTTATTTTTAAATGATAAAAAGGAACCTGCCTTCCACTGGAAGCTCATTCCACACAGCTACCACTCTCTGAGTAAAGAAATTCCCCCTCATGTTGCCCCTAAACTTTTGTCCCTTCATTCTCAAATCATGTCCTCTTGTTTGAATCTTCCCTACTCTCAATGGAAAAAGCTTATCCACGTCAACTCTGTCTATCCCTTTCATAATTTTAATGACCTCTATCAAGTCCCCCCTTAACCTTCTGCGCGCCAAAGAATAAAGACCTATCTTGTTCAAACTTTCTCTGTAACTTAGGTGCTGAAACCCAGGCAACATTCTAGTAAATCTCCTCTGCACTCTCCCTATTTTGTTGACATCTTTCCTATAATTTGGCGACCAGAATTGTACACCATACTCCAGAATTGGCCTTACCATGTTTAGATGAAAATTATCCATGATTACAGCTGCACTCTTATTGTGCAACACTAATTACATGTCAAATGCCATCTCCAACATTACCATCAGATGCATGTACCACTAATGTTTCTGCCCGATGGTTGATCTGGATAGCATGCACCAAAAATAAAGCTTTTCACTGAACCTTGGTACGTGGGGCAATAAACTAAATCTGAGCTACTATACTACCCAACTTTTGTGCTCATCTTCTCTTTATCTGGCAATATTGCCCTACACTCCTTACCTTTGTGCCAGTCCTTCCCAAATATCGCGTATCCCTAGATGTTCAATGTTCAGCAATGCTGCTGGAATTCCAACCATATCATGGACGTTCATATTTATTTGTGCAATTAATTTATTTACCTTATTGTGAACACTCACACCATTACATTATGCAGCCTTTAGGCTTCAGTTTAATAAACATTCTTCATGCCCATTGTGTTATTTTTCACTGTAGCCCTGTTTCTTTGCAGCCGTGATTGCTGTGTTTTACACTGCGTCTTCTCTCCTGCTTCCCACCTGTTTCAATCCCGGCTTTCCTCTTCTCTGTCTCCCTACAAAGATTTCATCCCCTGCCATTTCAGCTTAAGTCCTCTCCAAGATTTTCTCTTCTCCAGAGGAAAAGCAACTGTCTTTAATCTCTCCTCACCTGATACTCCGAGTTCCATTGATTATATCCTGGTCCAGTCGTCATTTCTAGACTAACTCCAGTCCACATCCTAGCTGCAAGATTGCATTCCGCATTTTGTTAACTGCCATGTGCTTCTATATAATCACCTCTATGCTCCCTTGTGGAGTGTACAGAAGTCAGTGTTTCTATTGAAGACCATGCCGTTTCTTTGCTTCACAGCTCAAGGTCTAACACCTGGCTGCCTTGAAACCTTCCCAGACTGCGGTTGGTGCCAATATGCCGACCCCAGACAATTCTCTGAGTGTTCGGTTTTAGTTTTGAGGGAAGGGTCGGCTGCAATGTGGTGTAATTACTTTTCATGGCAGGATTTTTAAGTATCAAATTGTGCAAGAATTTTTTATATTTATGACTGAATTTGTTGATGTTTCTCTTTCCCAAAAAAATCAACGTGAAACGAAGAACTATATGATAGAAGCTATTGTTCATAGTTAATGGCACACTGACACATTATCTGCATAATGTACCCCTTGATAAAGATCTCACGGTAAAGTGATCCAGAATATTAAAATGCACGGGATTAACAGTGACTTGGTTTTATGGATTCAGAACTGGCTTATTGATAGAAGACAGAGGGTTGTGGTGAGGGACAATATTTAGGCTGGAGGTCTGTGACCAGTGCTTCTGTGCTGGGACCTCTGTTGCTTGTGATTTATATATATAAATGATTTGGAGGCAAACATAGACAGGTGTTTGCAGATGACACCAAGATTGCTGGGGTTGCAAACTGTGAGAAAGGCTGTCAAGGTGTACAGCGGGATACAGATCAGCTACAGAAATGGTGGAGAAATGGCAGATGGAGTTTAATCTGAGCAAGTGTGAGGTGTTGCACTTTGGGAGGTCGAATATAAGGGGAAGGAATGTGGTTGATGGTTAGATGTTTAACAAAAAGATATCGGGTCTAGGACCATAGCTCTCTCAAGCACGCATGGATAAAGTGGTAAAGAACGTGTATAGTAGTTCACCTTCATTGGTTGGCGCATTGAGTATAAGAGTCATGATGCAGCTTTATAGGACTGGTTCAGCCACATCTGGCATATTGCATGCAGTTCTGTTCATTACAGGAAGGATGTAAAGGCTTTGAAAAGTGTGTAAAAGAGGTTTACCAGAATTTCCGTCTGGATTACGGAGTATTAGCTACAAAGAGAGGTTGGACAAACTGGATTGTTTACTCTAGAACGCTGGAAGTTGAGGAGAGACCTGATAGAAGTATATAAAAATTATGAGAGGCATATAGTAGAAAGGAGAGACAGAACCTTTTTACCAGCGTAAAAATTTTAATGACTAAAGGGCATAGCTTTAAGGTAAGAGAGGAAAGGTTTCAAGGAGATATGTGAGGCACAGAGGGTGGTGCGTACTAAGAATGTACTGCCTGGGATGGTAGAGCAGACACATATGAAAATGGCATTTAAGAGGCTCTTAAATAGGCATATGGTATGCTTGCCTTCAATGGTCAGCGCATTGAGCATAAGAGCCAGGAAGTCATGTTGCAGCTCTATAAGACTCGGTTGGGTGGCATTTGGAGTATTGTGTGCAGTTCTGGTCACCCATTACAGGAAGGATGTGGAGGTTTGGAATGAGTGCAGAGGAGGCTTACCAGGGTGCTGCCTGGATTAGGGGGTGTTAGCTATAAGGAGAGGTTGGGCAGATTTGGATTGTTTTCTCTGAAAAGTCGAAGGTTGAGAGGCAATCTGATAGTAGTATATAAAAATCTCAGGGGCATAGATAGGGTAGACAGTCAGAATAATTTTCCAAAGATGCAATAATCAAATACTAGAAGGCATTGTTTTAAGATGAGAGGTAGCAAAGTTTAAAAGAGATGTGAGGGGCAGGCTTTTTACACAGAGGGTGGGTGGTGAGTGCTTGAAGGGCTATGGTGGAGGCAGATACGGGAGTGGCATGCAAGAGACTTAGACAGGCATATAGATATGCAGGGAATGGAAGGATATGGATTGTGTACTAGTAGATGTGATTAGTTTATCTTGGGTCATTTTTGGTGCAGACATTGTGGACTGAAGGGCCTGTTCCTGTGTACTGTACTATTCCCTGTCAGAGTTGTATTAAAATTAGATCTGGAAATACATACAATCTAGCTTTCCTGTCCTGCCCTGGGCCTTATCAGCTCCGTGTTTGCTGTCTACTGGATAGGCATATCTTTTCTACATTCTTACTTAAATGTAGAAAAACTAGCGGCACAATGGCGCAGCGGTAGAGTTGCTGCCTGACAACTCCAGAGACCTGGGTTTGATTCTGACCTTGGGTGCTATCTGAGTGGAGTTTGCACGTTCTCCCTGTGACTGCATGGGTTTCCTCCGGGTGCTCCTAGATCCCATAGAACTGGTATGAAAAGGTGACTGATGGTCGGCCTGGGCTCGGTGAGCCAAAGGGCCTGTTTTCAGGCTGCATCCCTTAACTAAACGAATGGAGAAACTGGAGAAAGGCATATGGTATGCTTGCCTTCATTGGTCAGGGCATGAGTATGAGAGCCAGGATGTCATAATGCAGATTTCTAGGTCTACGGTTAGGCCACATTTGGACTGTTGTGTGCTGGTCTGGTCACTCCATGACAGGATGTGGAGGCTTTGAAATGGGTGCAGAGGAGGCTTACCTGAATGATGTCAAGATTAGAGGGTAATGGCTGCAGGGAGAGATTGGACAGTCTTGAATTATTTTCTCTGGAACACCAGAGGTTGTGGGGAGGCCTGATAGAAGTTTCTAAAATTATGAAAGATAGCGTCAGAACATATTTCCCATGATGGAAATGTCAAATACTAGACGGCAAATGAGAGTGGCAACGTTTAAAGGCGACGTGTGGGACAAGTTTTTTTACACAGAGGAGTTACGCTGATGGAGTTGGTGGAGGCATCTCCAATAGTGGCATTTAAGAGACTTTTGGATAAGCACCTGGACATGCAGGGACGAAGGGCCTGTTCCTGTGCTGTACTCTTCTATACTGTTCTGTGTGCTACAAATAAATGACGTTTAGTGGAATCTAGGTTTTTTTTAGTGCATGGATCACAAAGGTTAATTGGCAGAACCAACAAGTAGTTAAGAAGGCAAACAGCTTGTTAGTCTTCATTGCTAAGAGGTGAGGCTACACCTAGAAAACTACAGCTTTTGTTCTCGAACATAAAATGAGGAGACAGGAGCATGGGAGGTAACTTGAGATTCACCAGGATGGGTCCAGGATTATCAAGAGAGCCCAGTTTTAAGAGGCATCTAAACAAGCTCTTGAATCGCCATGACATCGTAGGCTGCAGACGGTGCAGGACAATGGGATTATTTAGATAAGAATTAATGGGCGGCATCAAGATGAGGGAATGGAGGGATCTGGTTCTGCCCTAATCAGCTGAGGGGCCAGGTGACACGTAACTACCCCTCACATGGCCAGTGCCCAAGACTAATACACCAGTCAGTGAATGTTGCCTTGCAACTGCCCCATGGTGGGAGCTCATCCTGACATCTTGTGCGGACTGGCGGGGAGTCTCACACCAGGAGGAGATGCAGGAAACATCACCTTCCCAGGTCTCCTGACCCTCTGGTGCACAGCACCTCCTTCCTGAAGTCAATGCCTTGATCTCTTTTACAAACCCTGGGATCCCAATCCGCTTCCTGTTCTGCGCTGCTTCTGTCTGGCTGCCATGAGGAGTGTGTCTGTAAGGACCGACAGCCTTTTCCAATTAGTGTGCAGTAAACTGCCTGACATTGTGCAGAATGGGGCGAGGCTGTGTCAGGGCACTCTGCAGCTCCAATTATAAACCATTCCATTTTCAACATAATTTCAAAAGATCTTTCTGAGCAATTTCACAATGTTTTTGCAGGGCGGTTGAATGCCTGTGCTGTATCCAGTTCTTTGGAAGGATCTGTTTGTCTCTAAACTAAACGATGTCACATTTTGATAGTTTTCCGCTCTAAGTCACAGCACTCCCCGAGGATTAGGTGCTACTGCCAAATATGGGAGTATTTGTCATCCCTTTGCTAGAAAGACCATCTGTCATATTTTGCAATATTAACAAACTGTAATAAGAATGTACATTAATCTTTTGGATGAAGTTCGAGGAAGTCACTCTGATGCCCAGTAATGAGGGACTCGCAACCAAAGTCAGAAAAGCTTTTCATGAACAGACAAAGGTTCTCTGTTATGGGCAATGCTGACCATCATGTCTATCTACTCTAATCCAATTTGCCAGTATTAGGCCCACATCCCTTTATGTCTTTCATATCTAAGTACCTGTCCAGGTGGCCTTTTAACCTTATTTATTGTGCCTGCCTCCACTACCTCCTCTGGCAGCCAGTTCTAAAATATATCCCTCAGATGTCCTTTGAATTCTCCCCCCTCCCCCTCCCTCATCGTAAACTAGTTACCTCTATTCCAGGAGAGACACAAAATGCTGGAATAACTCTGTGGATCAGGCAGCATCTCTGGAGAAAACGGATAGGTTCAGGACCCTTCTTCAGACCTGAGTCACAGGTAGATAGGGTGGTCAAGAAGGCTTTTGTTACGTTAACCTTCATCAGTCAGGTTATTGAGTATAGATGTTACGATATTGTGTTACAGTTGCACAAGATGTTGGTGAGGCTGTATTTGGAGGATTGTGTTCAGTTTTGGTGACCCTGCTCTAGAAAGAATGTGTCTTGCTCAGGAAATAACATGGGCACAGCAGTATGAAGGATCAGTGCACTTTCAGAGGGAAAGTGCTAAAGGAGTATTAAGCGTTGGAAGGGTGGTGGTGAGAGAGCACACAGCCACGGTGTCATACTGAAGGAGTGTACAGGATGGGAGGCGTAATGGGACACAGATGGAGGGCTAGTACTGAGGGAGTGTTGCCTCTTTCAGAGGCAGAACTGACGGAGTGGTTTGAATGGCTGTATTGAAAGGGTGCTGCTGAATTATCACAGGGACAATGTTGAAGGGACAGCACTGTTGGTGAGGTAGTACTGAGAGAACGATGGACTGTTGAAGGGAGGTACAGAGAAAGTACCACCCTGTCCTAGTCTGGGGTCATGTCCTTGAGGAAGCTCTACACTGTCAGAGGCATAGCACTGAAGGAGCGCAGCTCTGTCAGAGGTGCCACTTGAAGTGGACGTTGCAATCTTGGGTTGCCAGGACTTACACTGATGGGTGGGCTGTACTGGGGCTGTGCTTGAGCCAGTAGTGAGGATGGACCACACCGAAGGGTGTCGAACTGAAATGACACCCATTCCTTCTCTCCAGAGATACTGCCTGTCCCGCTGAGTTAAGGGCCTGTCCCACCAGCATGCAACTGGATGCGATGAGCGTGACCTACCGTGGTTGCTTGAGCAGTTCGACGTCGCGGGGCCGGTCCCACTTCGATCGCAGGAGCCGTGCGGAATTGTGCAGAGTTCGTCCCAACATCGCGCGGGGCTCCGAAATGCTGACCATGTTCATAAATTCCACGCGGCAACGGCTTGTCGGGTCGCAGTCGCCTCGACGCATTACACACCGCCTCGTCATGCCTCCGTGACCCTCTCCGTAGGTGCCTCCGTGACCCTCTCTGTGTGTGGCTCCGTGGCCCTCTCTGTGTGTGCCTCTGTGCCCCTCTCTGTGTGCCCCTCTCTGTCCTGGCGAACTTACCTTTAAGACTTTGCTCCAAGTTCGCCTCACTTTGCGCCGCGTTGCGCCACTCACCCGACCTCCGCGCAGCCCCCGCTTCTAGTTTGATCGCGCTCATCGCATGGAGTCGGATGCTGGTAGGACAGGCCCTTTACTCCAGCTTTTTGTGTCTATCTTTGGACCACACAAGAGTTTGTCCTGAGAAGTGAGATACAAAATGCTCAGTTGGACGTAAAAGATCATTTGCTGCTATCCTGAAGATAACAACTAAAGTTTACTCCCATGCCTATGACATTGCTAATCGCTCAATCAATATTATTAAACAGATTATGGTCCTTATCTAATCACTTTATACAATCGATCAAACATAATTCATTTACAGCAGTGATTGTGACATTTGCTATGAAATTGAAACCTTGAATGTAAAAAGTTTTAAGAAGTCAAGAATTGTAAATAGAGGGGTATAAGCATGTCTGATCCTTCTTGAGTTCACCTTTGTGCTACCAAAACTAGAAAAAATAGCAAATGGAGTAACAATGAGAAGGCTAAGTTCATGAGCTCAGGACTGTGATTGTCAACTATTGTAGTGATTTCCATCTACTTTATTATTTCCACATTGAATGGGTCTAAACACTGGAGATTACAAATGTACACACTCCATGCCCAAGCCACAGTCCTCAGTCACACTTCCTACTGTGATAGCCAGACAATCCCAAGGATGGCACAGGTGCATCCTTGATACAAGTACTTTTCATTCCCGGTGAAATTCCAGACCATCTATTCCCACCTCCTAACTTTCTTTTCTATTCCTTTCTTTCTTTTTCACTCCAGACTTCCTAACTCTCCTCTCCCTCTCTGTCCTTTCTTCCATCTTCTTCCCTTAGTATTTGTTTCAGAGATACAGCGTGCAAACTTGGCCCACCAAGTCCACGTTGACCAACAATCATCCCGTACACTAGTTCTATCCTACACATCAGGGACAATTTACATAAGCCAATTAACCTACAAACCCGCACGTCTTTGGAATGTGGGAGGAAACCGGAGCACCTGGGGAAAACCCACACGGTCACAGCACCCATAGTCAAGATCAAAACCGAGCCTGTGGTTCTGCAACATAGCAACTGTGCTGCTGCATCAGGAAATGTTAGAAAAAAATAATAAATAGATGGCTTGTACTTTTTATGGCACCTTTGACTTCCTTCAGATATTTGAAGCTGCCAGTGAAAGAGGTTTCTGTTAAAAAGTATGAAATGCGGCAACCACATGAGAGAGTGCACAAACAGCTTACTCAAGGAGACTGAGGTTCTTAACGGCTTAAGAGGTAAAGAGGGGAAAGGTTCATGGCGAGATTTCACAGTTGCAGGTGTATGGCTATTGGCATGGACTCAGTTAGAAAATAATTTAAAATTATTTAATTATTGCACAAGTTGCACAAGAGATTACATTTGGAGACGTAGAGAGATCATAAATGGTTGTGCAACAAAGAGTGAAAACAAAGGGTGAGATCATAGGGGGATGCAAAAAAAAGATTAAAATGAAAAAAATAATAATATGCAGGAGTAAGTGCAAATGAAGGTCAATGCATGCAAGGTTGGGGTGAATGAGATTTGTTAGTAAGGGTAAAGTCACTAAAGGGCCTGTCCCACCAGCATGCAACTCTATGCGATGAGCGCGATCAAACTAGAAGCGGGGGCCGCACGGAGGTCGGGTGATCCCCTGTACAGGACCGTTCCCACCAGCATGCGCTTGCATGCGGCAAGCGCAACCAAACCGGCAGTAGGGGCCGCGCGGAGGTCGGGTGAGTTCGCCAGGACAGAGAGGGGCACACAGAGAGGGGCACCGAGGCACACACACACACAGGGCCACGGAGCCACACACATAGAGGGTCACGGAGGCACTTACAAATAGGTTCACGGAGGCACGATGTCGGGGCGGTGTGTAAATGTCGAGGCGACTGCGAGCCGACAAGCCGTTGCCGCACGGAATTTTTGGACATAGTCAGTTTTTCGGAGCCCCGCGCGGTGTCGGGACGAACTCGGGACGAACTCCGCACAATTCCGCACGGCTCCGGCGATCGAAGTGGGACCGGCCCCGCGACGCCGGAGGGCTCAAGCGACCACGTTAGGTCGCGCTAATCGCATGGAGTTGCATGCTGGTGGGACAGGCCCTTAAGTCTTTGGACAAACCTCCAATACTGTAGGCATGAGCATGCGAGTCTAACCAGGAGATCACTGGAACATAAAACTTAAATGGTAGAATATATGTAGAACAGAACAGCACAGCACCGGGTGGTGCCGGCAATGGCTGCCTCACCAACAGTCTGTCTGCCCCTTCCTTCTTTGTCGTTTTATAGTATGTGTTAAATGTATGTTTTAGTGTTCTTTAGCTTACTTTATGTAGGTGGTGGGATTGAGGGAATTTTTATTTTACAATCTCTTACCTCGATGGAGATGCGATTTCTTTCGGTTTCGTAACTCCGTCCGCACTGCGGCCTAACATCGGGGAGGTGGAGGCCTCTGCTGGAGACAGACTGCGGGAGCTCCACCACGGGAGCCTGCAGACATACCATCATGGAGCTCGTGATCCCTCTGCCAGGGGTCGACTTCGAAGCTCCAGCCGCGGGAGCCTGCGGGCTTTAACATCGAGGAGCTCGCGGTCCCTGGTTAGGGACTGACTTCGGGAGCTCCAAGCCGCAGGAGCTTCGACCACCCCAACGTAAGAGCTTCAATCGCCTCAACGCAGGGGCTTCAATAGCCGGCTACGGGAGCTTTGATTGACTGACCGCGGGAGAATAAAGAGAGAAGAAGATTAAACTTTATTGCCTTCCATCACAGCGAGGAATGTGGGGAATCCGCTGTGTTGGATTTTTGTGTTAACATTTATATACTGTAGTTGTGTGTCTTGTTGCTTTTTTTTAGAATGGCTGCATGGTAATTCGAATATCACTGTACCTTAATTGGTACGTGACAATAAATCTTTAAATCCTTTGAAATCTTTGAAGAACAGGCCCTTCGGCCCACAATGCATGTGCCAAACGTGATGCAAAGACCAGCTCTTATCTGCCTGCACGTGATCCATATCCCTCCATTCTCTTAATATCCATGTGTCTATGCAAAATGATGTTAATGCCACTATAGTATCTTCCTCCACCACCACCCTTGGCAGTGTGTTCCAGGCACTCACCATCTTCTGTGTAAAACGTTTGCCTCCCGCAACTCCTTTAAACTTTGCCCCTCTCTCCTTAAAGCTGTGCCCTCCAGTAGGTAATTTTTTCCATCCAAGAAAAAAAGGTTCTGACTGTCTACCCTATCTATACCACATAATGGGGTGGGAGAATCCAGGCATTTTTCTGGAAAGCCTCCTCCACACATTTTTTCAAAGCCTCCACATTCACGTGGTACACCCTGTTACGACAAATGCAATCATCCTGGCATGCACAAACAGAAGATCAAACAGAACAAGTTGTTTTACAACTTTAGGCTGTGCACGCCATAGGCAAGATGAATAATTTTTTTAATTTTATTTCATATTTTTGAATACGTTTGGTAGCCATGGCCAAGATAGCACACTAACACGTCTACTTCCTTAGAAAGCTGAGGAAGCTTGGCCTGTCCCCAACAACCCTCTGTAATGTCTACAGATGTGCCATATAAATCATTTTATCAGGATGCATTACAGAACGGTTTCGGAACAGCACCATCTAAGACCAGCACTAAATTGCAGAGGGATGAGAATGTAGTCCAGACCATCACGCAAACCAGCCTCCCTTCCGTTGACTCCATCTAAACTTCATACTGCCTCAGCAAGGCCACCAGCAAAATCAAGAACCAGGCTCAACCTGGTCACTCCCTCTTCTCCCCTCTTCCACCAGGCAAGAAGTTTGAAAAAGCATACCTCCAGATCCTGAGACAGTTTCTACCCAGCGGTTATCAGGCAATTGAACAGTCCACTGATCAGCCAGAGAGCAGTCCTAACTCATGTTCATATCCTTTACCCCTTAGCTGTGCACTGTAGACGGTTTGATTATAATAATGTATTAGTATTTTCTTTGACTGTATAGCGTGCAAACCAAAAGTTGTCACTGTAGTTCGGAAAACACCTGACGTAATAAATTAAACTAAAATGTCTTCCCGCAACCTCTGGCATTCCAGAGAAAACAATCCAAATCTGTCCAATCGCTCCCAGCAGCTAATACACCGTAATCCAGGCATTTTTCTGGAAAACCTCCTCCACACAATTTTTCAAAGCCTCCACATTCTTCCTGTAATGAGGCGACCAGAACTGCATGCAATATTCCAAATCTGGCCTAACCAAATTCCTGTAAAGTTGCATCCTGTCTCATCCTCACTGCCCTAACCTATGAAAGCTGGCATACCAAATGCCTTTTTTCCCCCCACACTATCAACTTGTGTTGCCACTTTCAGAGAGTTATGGACTTGGACCCTAAGTTCCCTCTATACATCAATGACGTGAAGGGTTATGCCACTAATTGTACATTTTCCCATTATATTGGACCTCTGAAAGTCCAACTTCAGAATTTCTCAGATTAAACTCCATCTGCCATTTCTCCACCTAATTCTGTAGCTGACCCATATCACACTGTGTGCTTTGACAGCCTTCCTCACAGTCCGCGATCCTAGGAATCTTAGTGTCATCTGCAAACTTAGTAACCAACCCGTCTACGTCCAAGTCATTTATATGGATGGGATGGAATGGAATACTTTGTTGTCACATGTGACAAAGCACAGTGAAATGTTTTGCTGGCAAACCCAAGGTATGCAAATAGCGGCCACCTACGGCACTGACAAAGTTACAAAGTACCGGCTCCTCCTTTGTTCTCCCCCCGCCCCTCCCCTCCCCCACAGCTGTTCTCCCTTTATCCTCCCACTCCCCCTCCCTCATGGTGGTCCACCCATGCCGGGTCATCCATTGCTCTTCCCCCTCCCCCACCGCCGTTCCCCCATGCCCGGCAGAGCGGCGGCAGCAGGCGGTCGGACTGGACGGGGATGGGCCGAGCGGCGGCTGAGCGGGAGTGGGCAGAGGGAGGGAGGGAGGGAGGGGGGGTCGGGTTGCAGGGTGGCCGAACAGTTTGCGCGGAGTTTGAGTAACTCTCTCACACGTGCACGATGCAAACTGGTCCATTCGTCAAGTCAACGGGATCTAAACCACAGCTAACAATGAATGACCCGTGGAGGAAGGAACTGCAGATGTTGCTTTTTATTGATTGTGGGAGGGAGGGAGCGACTGAGGGTAGGGGAAAGGAGAGGGAGGGAGAGGTGAGGGAGGGATTGGGGGAGGGGAGGAGGAGAGGGGAAAGAAGAGAGAGGGTGAAGAGGAGGGGGAGGGAGTGCTGGGGATGAGGGGAAATGAGCCATGCCTGCGCAGTTGGAGGCTATGCGTGGGTGGTGCAATATTGCGTTGGGGGGGATGGGTTGCATTGGGGGAACGGGTGAGTGGTGGAATATTGCATTAGAGAACGGGTTGCGTTGGGGGGACAGGCCTCCCGTGTGACAGGGACCCAGTGGGTCCCACTTAGTCTAGTATATATAGATATATATATCACAAACAGAACCATTATTTGCGGACAACAAAGTAATAAATAAGGACATTGGAGCTTGTCTGGGGATCAAGTAAGACACAGGGGTTGCAAACTGTTGGGGTAAGACTCAGTAAATCAACACATCAGAGTGTGGAGTGTACTTCTGTGGTGCAACCTATTCTGTGAGTTAATCAGAATACAAAGTAGGCTTCAGATACCCACAATCTGTAACATGTCTTCCATTATGAATTGCCAATATCTTTTCAAATGCAATATGGTTCCTCTCTTCAATGAAATGATAAAGGTTGTGGCTTCTGCAGATTATTGGGTACTAGCGGAGTGATGGTGATAATGTTCTATAGGTGCCACATTCTTTCAGCTGTGGAAAACGTGAAAGATAGCAGGTTAAGAAAATCCATTTCCATAGACCATCACCAACCTCATAATCCCTACAAAAACTTCACAGTCAGCACAAAATCTCTATAATGTAAATGTTATTACAAAGTGAGAAGGAAAGAAGAAAAAGAGTGATAGGAGGGGAAGGCAGAGGAAAATTACAGGCAGAGGGAAGGCTCAAAACGGAGAAGCAGAGGGAGATGGGAGATGGAAATAGGCATGAGTAAAAGAGAAAGGGAGAATAGAAGAGGAAAAAAATAGTTGGGAGAAGGGTATAGAGGGCTGGAGGTTGGCAGAGGAATGGCGAGCATAATGTATCGGTCCCATCCGTAGGGCACCAGGGTGCTGTGTGTGATAGAGGAGCAGAACCGACACATTATACTCTAAAATATACATCCATCCAATACAGAACTTATAAAGTACATTGAAATCAGGGCTGCAATTGACAACAGTCCCAGGCTTGAGTCAGATGGCGAGTTAATCAAAACAGAGTCCGCAGTCATTTAAGAAGAAGGTTTGTTAGAAATGATGTCAGATGCTGGCCAAGTCGGTTGGGCCGAGCTCAAAGAGGAAGACTGAGACCAGAGAACAGAAAAGAAAAAAATGAACAATGAGAAGGGAAAAAGATGATGATGATTATTTTTTCCTTGCCAAGGGAATATGACCAAGAGGGTAGGGCAGCTGGTGTACGGGAGGAACATAATGCTTGTCAGAACATTAAAAAAAAAAGTTGAGAACCTTTGTGTCGACCCTCCGCAGTTACATTTCATGTTGGCCCGCAAGACGAACCGACATAGGGCTTTTCCATCTGTAAACATGTTAATTTGTTGCATCAGTGACTGGATAGATTTCAAGAAATACGAGCCAAAATTTAGGGGCGATTTCAATGTGTGAGGGTTCTCTGGGCCTGTTGAGAACCATATGTAGCGACACTGCACATCAGAAACTTCAGAAGTTTGCTTCTTCAGAAGGAGGGTGGGGAAAGATTGGCTACGATTGGCAGCATCCAAATCTTAGCATGAAATCCGTGGGTTCCTGCTTGCAGAGACCATACCGCAACAAATCCATCTTAATCTGAAATATTCTACTCCTCCCCTCATTTAGTTTAGTTAGTTTAGAGATTCAGCGTGGAAACAGACCCTTCGGCCCACCAAGCCCGCTCATTAACGCTATCCTACGCACAGTAGGTACAATTTACAATCATACCAAGCCAATTAACCTACAAAACCTGTACATCTTTGGAGTGTGGGAGGAAACCAAACATCTCCGAGAAAACCCAAGCAGTCACGGGGAGAACGTAAAACTCCGCACAGACAGCACCGTAATCGGGATCGAACCTGGGTCTCTGGTACTGTAAGCGCTGTAAGGCAGGAACTCTACAGCTGCGCCACCACTAACTCTCTCCATCTCCTTCACTTTTTCTCCTCTACAAAGGAGAATCCATAGACTGTAAAATTATGAAACGATTACAGGGATAGACAACAAAATGCTCTCCAGAGATGCTGCTTGACCCGGTGAGTTACTCAAGCATTTCGTGTCGATATTCAGTATAAACCAGGGGGAGAGGCCCGGGGAGCCGTTGGTGAGAGAGGGTGGAGTTACCTGCGCTGTGAGTATAAATCTAGCGCGGGGCTTGCTTTTCACAGAAGCCCGGGGCCCAGGGGGCCGTTGGTGACAGAGGGTGGAGCTACCTGCGCTGTGAGTATAAATCTAGCGCGGGGCTTGCTTTTCACAGAAGCCCGGGGCCCAGGGGGCCGTTGGTGACAGAGGGTGGAGCTACCTGCGCTGTGAGACCAACATCTGCAACGTTCCATCTTCCAGAGAGGGAATCTGGTGAAGCCTCTGATTGGTTGAAGAGGACCAGAGGAAGCAGCTGATTGGGTGCAACCCGGGGTTTACATTTTTACATTTCTGCCTTCAGGTTTATGGATTCTGGGAGTTAGGGATTCAGTATTTATTAGTATTTAGTAGTAAAGTTTAAAGGATAAAGTTTTGTGTTTAATAAAAAAAAATATATATATATATATATATATATATATATATATATATATATATTTAATATAGAGTAATTTGGGAGTAAGATATGTCAGTAGAGATTGGCCCCATGGTTTGCTCAGCCTGCAACATGTGGGAGATCTGGGATATGGTCAGTGTCCCTGGTGACTACATTTGCAGGAAGTGTGTCCAGCTGCAGCTCCTGGAAGACCGCATTGAACGATTGGAGCTGCGGCTGGATTCATACTGGAGCATCCACGATGCAGAGAAAGTCGTGGATAGCACATACAGTGAGTTGGTCACACCACAGGTAAAAGGTAAGAGGACAGAAAGGGAGCGGGTGGCCAATAGCCAGCAAAGCAGTAGGCAGGTAGTACAGGAGTCTCCTGCAGTCATCTCCCTCCTAAACAGGTATACCATTTTGGATACTGTTGAGGGAGATGGCTCATCAGGGGAATGCAGCAGCAGCCAAGTTCATGGCACCATGGGTGGCTCTGCAGCACATGAGGGGGGAGAAAAGAGGGGAAGGGCAATAGTAATAGGGGATTCAATTGTCAGGGGAATAGATAGGCGTTTCTGCGGCCGCAAACGAGACTCCAGGATGGTGTGTTGCCTCCCTGGTGCAAGGGTCAGGGAAATCACTGAACGGCTGCAGAACATTCTGGAGGGGGAGGGTGAACAGCCAGTTGTCGTGGTGCATATTGGCACCAACGATATAGGTAAAAAAAGCTATGAGGTCCTACAAGGTGAATTTAGGGAGCTAGGAGATAAACTTAAAAGTAGGACCTCAAAGGTAATAATCTCTGGATTATTACCAGTACCACGGGCCAGTCAGAGTAGAAATAGGAGGATATTGCAGATGAATACGTGGCTTGAAAAATGGTGCAAGGGGGAGGGATTCAAATGTTTAGGGCACTGGAACCATTTCTGGGGGAGGTGGGACCAGTACAAACAGGACGGTCTGTATCTGGGCTGGAATGGAACCAATGTCCTTGGGGGAGTGTTTGCTAGTGCTGTCGGGGAGCATTTAAACTAATGTGGCAGGGGGATGGGTACAAGAGCAGAGAGGCAGGTGGGTGTAAAACGAGCGTAGAAGCAATAGGGAGCAAGGTGAAAAGTAAAAGTGGCAGGCAGATAAAACCAGGGCAAAAATCAAAAAGGGCCACTTCTCAACATAATTGTATAAGGGGTAAGAGCGTTGTAAAAACAAGCCTGAAGGCTTTGTGTCTCAATGCAAGGAGCATTCACAATAAAGTGGATGAGTTGAACGTGCAGATAGCTATTAATGACTATGATATAGATGGGATCACGGAGACATGGCTCCAGGGTGACCAAGGCTGGGAGCTGAACATCCTGGGATATTCAATATTCAGGAGGGATAGAGAGAAAGGAAAAGGAGGTGGGGTAGCGTTGCTGGTTAGAGAGGAGATTAACGCAATGGAAAGGAAGGACATTAGCTTGGAGGATGTGGAACCGGTATGGGTAGAGCTGCGAAACATTAAGGGGCAGAAAACTCTGGTGGGTGTTGTGTACAGGCCACCTAACAGTAGTAGTGAAGTTGGGGATGGTATCAAACAAGAAATTAGAAATGCGTTCGACAAAGGCAAAACAGTTATAATGGGTGACTTCAATCTACATATAGATTGGGTGAATCAAATAGGCAGGGGCGCCGAGGAAGAGGATTTTTTGGAATGTATGCGGGATAGTTATCTAAATCAACATGTAGAGGAACCAACGAGAGAGCAGGCTATTTTTGACTGGGTATTGAGTAATGAGGAAGGGTTAGTTAGCAGTCTTGTTGTGCGTGCCCCCCTGGGCAAGAGTGATCATAATATGGTCGAGTTCTTCATTAGGATGGAGAGTGACATTGTTAATTCAGAAACAATGGTTTTGAACTTAAAAGTAACTTTGAAGTTATGAGACGTGAATTGGCCAAGGTTGACTGGCAATCAATTCTAAAAGGGTTGATAGTGGATACGCAATGGAAGACATTTAAAGACTGCATGGATGAACTACAAAAATTGTTCATCCCAGTTTGGCAAAAGAATAAATCAGGGAAGGTAGTGCATCCGTGGATAACAAGGGAAATCAGGGATAGCATCAAAGCAAAGGATGATGCGTACAAAGTAGCCAGAAAAAGCAGCATACCAGAGGACTGGGAGAAATTCAGAGTCCAGCAGAGGAGGACAAAGGGCTTAATTAGGAAAGGAAAAATAGATTATGAAAGAAAACTGGCAGGGAACATAAAAACTGACTGCAAAAGTTTTTATAGATATGTGAAGAGAAAGAGATTAGTTAAAACAAATGTAGGTCCCTTGCAGTCAGAAACAGGTGAGTTGATCATGGGGAACAAGGATATGGCGGACCAATTGAATAACTACTTTGGTTCCGTCTTCACTAAGGAAGACATAATTAATCTGCTGGAAATAGCAGGGGACCGTGGGTCAAAGGAGGAATTGAGTGAAATCCAGGTTAGTCGGGAAGTGGTGTTGGGTAAATTGAATGGATTAAAGGCCGATAAATCCCCAGGGCCAGATAGGCTGCATCCCAGAGTACTTAAGGAAGTAGCTCCGGAAATAGTGGATGCATTAGTGATAATCTTTCAAAACTCTTTAGATTCTGGAGTTGCTGAGGATTGGCGGGTAGCAAACGTAACCCCTCTTTTTAAGAAGGGAGGGAGAGAGAAAACGGGGAATTACAGACCAGTTAGTCTAACATCGGTTGTGGGGAAACTGATAGAGTCAGTTATTAAAGATGGGATAGCAGCACGTTTGGAAAGTGGTGAAATCATTCGACAAAGTCAGCATGGATTTACGAAAGGTAAATCATGTCTGACGAATCTTGTGGAATTTTTCGATGATGTAACTAGTAGCGTGGATAGGGGAGAACCAGTGGATGTGTTATATCTGGACTTCCAGAAGGCTTTCGACAAGGTCCCACATAAGAGATTAGTATACAAACTTAAAGCATACGGCATTGGGGGTTCAGTGTTGATTTGGATAGAGAACTGGCTGGCAAACAGGAAGCAAAGAGTAGGAGTAAACGGGTCCTTTTCACAATGGCAGGCAGTGACTAGTGGGGTCCCGCAAGGCTCAGTGCTGGGACCCCAGCTATTTACAATATACATTAATGATCTGGATGAGGGAATTGAAGGCAATATCTCCAAGTTTGCGGATGACACTAAGCTGGGGGGCAGTGTTAGCTGTGAGGAGGATGCTAGGAAACTGCAAGGTGACTTGGATCGGCTGGGTGAGTGGGCAAATGTTTTGCAGATGCAGTATAATGTGGATAAATGTGAGGTTATCCACTTTGGTGGCAAAAACAGGAAAGCAGACTATTATCTAAATGGTGGCCGATTAGGAAAAGGGGAGATGCAGCGCGACCTGGGTGTCATGGTACACCAGTCATTGAAAGTAGGCATGCAGGTGCAGCAGGCAGCGAAGAAAGCGAATGGTATGTTAGCTTTCATAGCAAAAGGATTTGAGTATAGGAGCAGGGAGGTTCTACTTCAGTTGTATAGGGTCTTGGTGAGACCACACCTGGAGTATTGCATACAGTTCTGGTCTCCAAATCTGAGGAAGGACATTATTGCCATAGAGGGAGTGCAGAGAAGGTTCACCAGATTGATTCCTGGGATGTCAGGACTGTCTTATGAAGAAAGACTGGTTAGACTCGGTTTATACTCTCTAGAATTTAGGAGATTGAGAGAGGATCTTATAGAAACGTAGAAAATTCTTAAGGGGTTAGACAGGCTATATACAGGAAGATTGTTTCCGATGTTGGGGAGGTCCAGGACAAGGGGTCACTGCTTAAGGATAAGGGGGAAATCCTTTAGGACCGAGATGAGAAGGACTTTTTTCACACAGAGAGTGGTGGGTCTCTGGAACTCTCTGCCACAGAGGGAGTTCATTGGCTATATTTAAGAGGGAGTTAGATGTGGCCCTTGTGGCTAAGGGGATCAGAGGGTATGGAGAGAAGCCAGGTACGGGATACTGAGTTGGATGATCAGCCATGATCGTGTTGAATGGCGGTGCAGGCTCGAAGGGCCGAATGGCCTACTCCTGCACCTTATTTCTATGTTTCTATGTTTCTATCGGCATTTCCTTCCTAAATATTACATGGAGTTTACTAAGACAAAATCTTTTCATTTACTGACGGGGCCCAAACCAGGGAACAAGAGTATGATGCAGTCACTAATAAATCGAGCCAGGAATTTCAGAGCCAGTCAATTCCTCAGGGAAAAAGATTTGTTTTTTTCGTTCACTTTTATTGAGCTGCAGCAAGACTGGAATTTATTGCCCATCACCAGCTTAATATGTGTTATTGAGCCAACTTCTTACGGTGTTGCAGTTCTTCCAGTAAAGACACTTCCAAAATTCTGTTGGTCAGGGGTTTTAAAGGTTTCAGACTGTGTGATAATGAAGGAATATGGACTCTTTATACCTACGGATATTTAACAATGGTGTCACAGGCAGAGAGGGTGGTCAATAAGGCTTTCGCTACATCGGCCTTCATTAGTCAGGGTTTTGAGTGTAGAAGTTGCGGTGTTAGCTTACAGTTGTACAGGATCTTGGGGAGGCTGCATTTGGAGTATTGTGTTTAGTTTTGGTCACCCTGCTCTAGGGCGGATGCCGTTAATATGGCAGAAGATGCGCATGGATGTTGCCAGGACCTGAGGGCCTGAGCTACAGAGAGAGGTTGGGCAGGCTAGGACTTTACTTCTTGTAGTGCAGCCTGGAACATTTAGAGGAGAAAAACACCTATGTGCGAATGCTGTTCGTGGATTTCAGTTCAGCATTCAACACCATTATCCCACAGCACCTGATAAGCAAACTGGTTCCATTGGGCCTCGGCACCCCCATGTGTAACTGGCTACTGGACTTCCTCACTGACAGACCTCAGTCTGTGAGGGTTGGAAATAACACCTCCAATACCATCTCTCTGAGCACCGGCTCCCCTCAGGGCTGTGTCCTGAGTCCACTGCTGTTCACCCTGATGACTCACGACTGTTGTGCCAGGTTTAGTACAAACCACATCATGAAGTACGCAGATGACACAACAGTGGTGGGCCTCATCAGGGACGACAATGAGCTGGCTTACAGGGAGGAGGTGAAACAACTGGCGGACTGGTGCAATACGAACAACCTGATCCTGAATGTCGAGAAAACAAAGGAGATTATCGTCGACTTCAGGAAAACCCTGCACTTTCTGCACCGGATGAGAAGAGCTCATCTGCCCCATCCCATCCTCACTACTTTCTACAGGGGCACCATAGAGAGTATTCTGACCAGCTGTATCTCTGACTGGTTTGGGGACTGTAGAGCCTCCGACTGGAAGCCTGTGCAGAGAGTGGTGAGGACAGCGGAAAAAATCATCGGGACCTCTCTCCCCTCAATCGGGGATATTGCGACCAAACGCTGTGTGTCTAAGGCCAGCAGTATTATAAAAGACCCCACACATCTCCATCACGGACTGTTCACTCTACTGCCCTCGGGAAAAAGATACCGCAGCATAAGGAGCAGAACATCAAGGTTCTGCAAAGCTTCTTCCCACGAGCCATCAGACTCCTGAATGCCATGTAAATGGGCTGCCACTAGTGTCTATTTATCCTTTTCACCCATGCCTATCCTTCGGTTAATTTATTGTGTTGCACAGGGAGCCAAATGCAACGTAATTTCGTTTGGAACTGCATGTATCAATGTATTTCTAAATGACAATAAAGTTTGTTTGACTTGACTTGTTTGAGGAGGCTGTGGGGTGATCTTATAGATGTGTATAAAATCATGAAGAGAATTAGATAGGGTGAAGGCACAGAGTCTTTTACTTTCCAGAGTAAGGAAATCAAGAACCAGAGAACATAGGTTTAAGGTGTAAGGGGAAAGATTTAATGGAATGAGCTGCCAGAGGAGGTATTTGGGGCAGTAACTATAACAACATTTAAAAGACATTTGGACAGGTACATGAATAGGAAAAGTTTAGAGGGATATGGGCCAAACACAAACAGTGTAAATGGACTAGTGTAAATGAGGCGTTTTGATCAGCATTGGCAAGTTGGGGTGAAGGAACTGTTTCCGTGCTGTATGATTATATGACTCTATAACTGGTAGAAAATGTAAAACCATTGACAATGCACAACAATTGTACATTTGGACAAGAACATGAATAGGAAAGGTTTAGTGGGATATGGGGTAAACGCAAGGTGGGACTAGTGTAGATGGGGCATCTTGATTGACATGGGCAAGTTGGACCAAAGGGCCTGTTTCCACGCTGTATGATTCTCTCTATGAGCTATATTACCAAGTCAGGATACTGTGTGTGTGGCTTGAGCAGGACCTGCAAGGGACGGTGTGCCAATGCACTCCTTGTCCTTCTGGGCTTTAAAGGTCACACACACAGGAAGCACTGCCAAGTAGCTTCACAGTATTTTGTAACTGATACACACTGCGGCCCCCTGAGCTGTGGGGAGTGCTCAGAGTGGTCGCTGACCCATCAGTCAACTGGACTGCTTTGTCTGTGTGGTGCTGCACTTCTTCGGTGTTATGGGAACTGCACTCAAGTGTTGAGTATTCCATCATTCTCCTGATCATTTTCCTCGTTAATACTCAGCCATGACCTGCTCTTATGGGGAATTTGAGTTTTCCATTCAAGGTGATCCCCAGAACATTGACGGCTTAGGATGGTCATTGCCTCAACCCGTAGTCTACTGAGAGTTCTACTGCTCAGAAATGGGTCCTTTGGCCCACCATGTCATAAGTTCATAAGTCAGAGGACAAAAATAGGCCATTTGGGCCCATCGAGTCTACTCCACCATTCAATCATGGCTGATCTATCTTTCCCTTTCAACCCCATCCTCCTTTCTTCTCCACATACTCTGACACCTTTACTATCTGTCAATCTCTGCCTAAAAATTACCCAATGACTTGGCCTCCACAGCCGTCTGTTGCAGCACCAACCTTTTTGCCTGTTGCACTAATCTGATTTGTCTACATTGCGTCCATGTTCTTCTGTGCTTTGCCAACTTAAGTGTGGTCTAAATAACACTGAAACATAGTGATTGTATCTGATTCCAACATCTGGAAATGCATTCAAGATATAATCATGATCTTGTTTTAAAAAACGTACCACTTGGATCCCCTTGGATCCCCTTGGATCCCCATCGGCTTGTACTCGCTGGAATTTAGAAGATTGAGGGGGGATCTTATAGAAACTTACAAAATTCTTAAGGGGTTGGACAAGCTAGATGCTGGAAGATTGTTCCCGATGTTGGGGGAGTCCAGAACAAGGGGTCACAGTCTAAGGATAAGGGAGAATTCCTTTAGGACCGAGATGAGGAAAACATTCTTTACACAGAAAGTGGTGAGTCTCTGGAATTCTCTGCCACAGAAGGTAGTTGAGGCCAGTTCATTGGCTATATTTAAGAGGGCGTTAGATGTGGCACTTGTGGCTAAAGGGATCAGGGGGTATGGAGAGAAGGCAGGTACGGGATACTGAGTTGGATGATCAGCCATGATCACATTGAATGGCGGTGCAGGCTCGAAGGGCCGAATGACCTACTCCTGCACCTATTTTTCTATGTTTCTATGTTTCTATAACCATATTCTATAAAAATATTTTCTCTCACCTTAAACCTGTGCCCTCTTGTTTTTCAATACCATGGCAAAAAGATTCCTACCATCTACTCTATTCCTCCAATAATTTGATCGACTTCTATCAGGCCATTCCATAACTTTGTTCACTCTGGGGAAAACAAGCCCAGCTTGTCCAATCTCCCCCCTCAAAACTAAAATCCTATTGTGTGGCCCATATGTTCCTTGTTACACATCAGCCAAAGCCTGCAGCTGCTGAGATCCTCACAGTGTGCCAGAGCACTACAGCCTCATCAGCTTCAGCATCCCGTTCCCACAAGTTTGTCGTGTTTAACTAGACATCCCTTCAACATCTAGGCTACTCCTTGCCTATCATATGGCGTTTACCCCCGTCGGGCAAAAGGTGTGTAAACGCACGGTACCCGGATGTGGCATCGAAGGACGAGAAGCCGAAACAAAGAAGTGGAAGCCAAATAACCGAACGGAAACAAAGCCGAAATGCCAACTCACCGAATGGCCGTTCTGCCGAAAAATCAAATAATGGACATGATGTTGTCGGAGGGCGGGACTTGTCAGTGATTGGTCCAGACCCCCGCGTCCATCACATCACTGGCCGGTGGAGACGGGAGGTTGGGTGACATTTTCCCACACAAGCCATAGGGATGGAGGGACCAGCCTGTCACACACCTCTGCTCCACCCGGTGCTGCCGACACACAGCCCCTCACAGTGCGGCCGCACGGTGGAGATGAGGCGGAGGCTGTGGGAGAGTGGGGGCTGTCCCGAGGGATGCGCTTCTTCGGCCGCTTACAACTTGGTGCTCGGGTTCAGAGTGCCCAGTCACCCAGTGATGTGATAGACACGGGGGCTAGACCAATCGCTTACAAGTCCCGCCCCCCCCCCCCCCCCCCCGGTGACGTCATGTCCGCTATTGGCAGAGCAGAGCAGCCATTCGGTTAGTTCGCTTTTAGGCGTCCCACCCTTTCGGTTAGTTGGCGTTTCGGCTTAGTTTCCGTTCGGTTATTTGGCTTCCACTTCTTTGCTTCGGCTTCTCGTCCTTCGACGCCACGTCTGCACACGAAACGCACATCTCGAGATTCGGGCAACCTACCAACATCTAGAGAGCAGTCCTGAGCTACTATTTACCTCATTGGAGACTCGGACTATCTTTGATCAGACTTTACTGGCTTTATCGTGCACTAAACATTATTCACATTATTCCCTTTATCGTGTGTCTGTAGACTAAGGATGGCTCGATTGTAGTTATGTATTGTCTTTCCTCTGACTGGTTAGCAAGCAACAAAAGCTTTTCACTGTGCCTCTGTACACGTCACAATAACCTCAATCAACTACTGTTTTTGCTTATTGTCTATTGTCTAACTCAGGTTTATGTGCATGAGAACATACACCATCCTGACTAGAGAATATATTGTCAGTTCTTTATTACCCAAATTAACCACCTAACAGCCCAGCGGGAGCGTCAGCATCACCAGGACTGCAGGTCAAGAAGACAGTTCATCACAACATTCCCAATGGCGATGAGGGATCAGCACTAAATATTGACATTGCTGGTGTGACTGTACCTTGAGAAATGATAAAGGAACAAAAATAATATTTCAGGTAACTGGAGAGCAAACTCAGGATGTTCTAATGTACAAACTGTTGCAGTTCAGGTCAGCACAAGCTTGTCGTGTTTAACTAAGCCTCAGCCCCCACACTGTTCAGCTGGACTGGTGAGCTACAGCAGCTGCGTGTTACAATGAGTGAACATGTTTGTGAGATGTATTGGAGATATTGGCTCGAGCTCTCTGTGCCAGATGACAAAGAGCACCTTTGTACGGCAGTTCTGTCCGAGTAAGGACTTGATATCTGATACCACACTTTGTACTTGAAGCATGCACTCTTTGGTTGGTACAGAGAAACTCCTGTCTTGACCTTGCTTATATCACTCTATTGGTTGTAGCATCTGCCAGTAGATTTTAAGTTTCCTTTGAGATAGAGGGTGAAATTCCCAGGTTTAATTAAACTAGGTTGAGTGATGTTGGCTGCACTAGTCTGAAGTATGGAAGATATTTTAAAAATGGACTAATTGACCTTGGCGAGTGTTAGTACCACTCTCCTGTCACCAGTGACTGATTGGTAGCCTTTTGTTCCAGTTCAGGAGTTCCCCTGGCATGAGAATGATTCTAGATAAGAATTTTAACATGTTGCTTAGGGATCAATATTAATGCAGGTGGAACAATCAATTAATATTAGATATTGCTGGAAACACTCAGCAGGTTTGTTTGATTTTCAGTCACATGTCCTTGGTTTAGTGAAATTCTTTGTTTTGCCTACAGCACACCTATGCAAAGCGTCGCTATGTACAGTATAGGGCGTCAATAAATTTACAAAAGTATTGAATGCTTCAGACGAGTGTGACCGACATCACTCAACCCATTTTAATTAAACCTGGGAATTTCATCTTCCCTGTGGCTATCAAACTGTACAACTCCCCCTTCTGTCGTGGGGTAGACTGACTCCCCCCCCCCCCCCCCCCCACCACTTTAATTTCATTATTCATGGATTTTGTGCTTTATTACCGTCCTGGGATAAATATATTTCTATCGTATCTTAGTATTGTCCTGATAGTCCTTCTTGATTCTCGACTCCCTCCACCGAGTCCCCCTCTGTTCTCAGCGTCCCCTCTTTGTTCGACAGCATCTGTGGAAAGATCGATACAGTTTACTTTGCCTACGGCACCTACTGCATTCGGCCCAGTAGATTATTCCTGTAAACTTGCTAATCGGGGGTATGGTGATACTATGCTGGACTGTTTGTAAGAAAAACAATTTCACTGTGTTATGTGACAATAAAAAGCACTATTGATTATTGTTAACATTCCATTGGATTTAGGAAGAGATAAGTCCGTTCTTCTACTCAACCTCTCTCACTTTAGGTAACTTGTTCTTTTGTTTAGTCTGCTTCAGACCTGGTCACTTCTGCCAGTCATCCCTCCGCGAATTGGGCTCTGATGTTCTCTCGCCATTAGTACGGTCAGGTCCATTTGGCAAGCCCCACACTCCTGCTGGTAGCAGCATGACACAGACAAAGAAGCATAATCTGCTTTGAACTGCAAGATTAACCTATTTGATCTCACTCTATCAGCACTACCACTGCGCCGCTGTGCCGCCCTCAACCGCAAGCTGTCTCAGTGCAGGCAGATGCTGATGAAATTTACCATTGCCTTTAATTTGGTAGTTACTTGAGGTAAATAATGTTTAAAGATCAAGATTTGAGACGTGCTATTTGTTGTCTACCAGGGAGCGATCCCTGGCCTCTTGCTTATTTCAGACACCTGGGCTGTATACAGTTGATCTCAGCAAATAAGGTACATTGGAGGAATGCGAGGTTAAATTGCATCTATCTTAAGGTAAAGTGTCCGTGTACTTAGACAAATGAATTTGAAGCATTGATCAGCATATGGGAAGATGATATTGTTACTAACACAGAAACATAGCTGAAAGAGCAGGATTGTTAACTCAAAAATACAAGGTACAGAATCTTCATGTGTGACGTTGCAATGTGAGTACAGAATCCATTCATGTGGTAATGAGGCCGTATTCAGCTTGGGAAGAAAGGGGACAATCAGTTTGCTAGGGTATATCATGAGCTTCCTAACAGGTAGCAGAAGACGAGCAGATATGCAGGCAAATCAGAGATGCAAGAGCAACAGGATTATTGTAATGGGATTTCATTTCTTCGATGTGTGATTGCTATACCTGGAGCTTAGTTTAGGGATACAACATGGAAACAGGTCCTTTGGCCCACTGGGTCCGCGCTGACCATAGATCACCCATTTGCACTAGTTCTGTGTTATCCCAGTTTCACATGCATTTGCTACATACTGGTCCACTTTTCAGACTCCAATTAACCTCCAAACCTGCACGTCTTTGGAATGTGGGAGGAAGCAGGAACACCCACGCGGTAACAGGGAGAACGTGCAAATTTCATTTAGACAGCATCCACAGTCAGGATCAAACACGGGTCTCTGGCACAGTAAGACAGCAAGCAGCTCTACTGCTGCACCACTGTGCCACCCACTGGCGGGACGTAGGCTAGCAGTGAGGGCTTGTGTTTAACATGGACAATGACAAAGTGTTGAATTTATGCAATTTAAATCAGGGCAGAACTTGCACAGTAAATGGCAGGGCACTGGAGAACGATGGGGAATGGAGAGATCTATGGGTACAAGTGCATAGTTCCCTGAATGTGGCAACAGGCAGAACTGGTGGTGAAGAAGATATTTGATATGCTGGCTGTCATCATTCAGGTCACTGAGTACAAGTGATAGAATGCATGTTACAACTGAATAAGACATTGGTGAAACCACACTTGAAGTATTGCGTGCTGTTTTGGCCACCTTGGATGACAGGATATGATGTCTTTAAGCTGGAAAGAGTTCAGAAGAGATTCGTAAGGATGTTGCCTGTATTGAAGGGGTTTGAGTTTTAAGGATAGACTGGACATGCTTGGGGTGTTTTCCCTGGAGCCGAGGTGTGACTGTATCGAATTATACTAAATCACGCGGAGTATAGATGCGGTGAAAAGTCAGTCTTTTTCCCCAGGGTAGGGAAGTCAAAAAGTAAAGGGCACAGATTTAAGGTGAGAAGGGAAAGATTTAAATGGGACCTCAGGGGCAGCTTTTTCACACAAAGTGGTGGATATGTGCAACACGCTACCAGAGAAAGTGGTAGAGATGAGGTGTTTTGGGCCTATCTCAACAAAACACCAGTGAAGGGAGGTGCCCACTTGATAACCCCAATGATGTACTGACACCTGAATGCCTAGTTTTTGTTGTCCCATAAATTTATTGTGTAAAGGCATTTTAGAGTCACACGTGTGATTGGTTTTCTTGTGTGTTTGTTAAGATGTAGATAGCTTATTACTGAATATGAAGTTATTGTCCTGTAGCATTAAGTGTGTATAGGTAGTTTAGCGGTGGACTCCTATGTATTTTGAGCTTATGAACAATATTACAAATCAGATCCCCATAGTGCCAACAATTTGCATTTTAATGAGATTTCCCATTTTCAACAGAATGACAGATATGAATTTCTTGATCAATGTTGCCACCACTTGTAACATGAGAAATTCCCTCATTCCCTCCCTCGACACGCCCACTTCATTTTTCCTCTTGTCCTTTCCAACCATAGCTCTATTGATCTTCCAGTCCCAGTTTTTGAACCCAGGAAAGCATCACTGGGTTGAAGGTTTTACAACAGATGAGGAATTCTACGATTGCCTTTACTGCTCTCCAGTTTCTTCCTGCTCTGTCTCAGTGACTGAACCGATTTGTGAAAGCAATGCAAAAGCATGGAAGATGCAAAGATGTTTACTTTCAAGTCCCACACCTGCCACCCTCCAGATCGGAGTTGACTTGAAGTTGCAGTTTGAGGAACGGTGCAGTCCGTGACTGAAAGATTCCAGGTTGCACTGGTGTAGCCCGCGGAGGCAGTTCAACAGCTTCGCAAAGCAAACACTTTCCTTTGATTCCAAGCCGCAGTGAGGCTGCATTGCATGGGCCTGAAGTGAACGCTATCCTAAAGCAGCACCCATCAGAAGATAGCAGCTTGCATTTCCTCCATCTTGTGCAGCAGCTCCACAAAGGTTGGTCTTTGATCAGGATTATGGCTCCAGCACCTCAGCATGACATTGTAGATCTAAGTAACAAACCATAAAAAAGAAGGCTCTCATTGTGGTGCCCAGCATATCGAAACACACTCCACCAAAGTCTTGGAGTAAGATTGAGGAGTAACGTAGTGGCTGGTGTGGGGATGATGTGTTCAGTTGAAAGCTGATTTGATAGAACATATAGCAGATGTAGGAATGCTGCTCCTTGGATTAGATACCTGTCAACCCCATCCCTCCACTCCAATTTCCCCCTTCATTTTTCTGATTTCCATTCGAATTGAGAATCTTGTTGCAGATCGTAAAAATTTACAGCATCAAAAATTATTTCCCTACACCTGTCTTGAACCTCTCCATTGCCCCCACGCCCCCCTGCCCCCTGCCCCCTGCCCCCCCTCCCCCCCTCCACCCTCCCCCCCCCCTCTCTGTGATCTCCATCACCATCCAAAACTTCACACCGGTTTCTATTGATTGGCTGAGTGGGCTACTGCAGCACAAAATCAGGTGCTGTTGCCTTCCCATCCCTGCAACTTCTCAAATAACAACTTGGAAAATTTCAGTGAAAGATGAAGTAAACATCATCTTCAATCTCCAGCTTTCTGCAAGAAATCTCAGGCAAATCAATTACATTTTAGTCCTTCCATGCATCTCAGCCTCCATCCGACCCCAAAGACAAAGGTGTGGACATTCCCTCTTCCCTACAGCCTCTTACCTCTCTCGGACAGCCCTGGGGCAATGGCAGGCGACTGGTTTTCAGGACCTCCAGGATTTGGAAGACCATGTGGCCCTGTTTATCTGAACCAATCATTCTCTGAAACTCCTTTAAAAAAAGAACAAGAAATTATTATTGAGCCTCTCAGAGCTTCTCCCCCTGTTCCTACTGGTGTGCAGCTCATTCCTCGTCCCCAGCCTGACCCAAGTTTGGTCTCGACCCTTCTGATGGTCCCCTCATCCAACTCGTTCTTTCCGAGGAAACAAGAATGGCAATCTAGCCTTTCCTGAAATATCTAAATATTCTGAAGCACCTAAGATGATGTGACCCATCACTATTATTTGACCATTTTTTCTACTCGACCCTGCCTCACCCAACTAGCTCTGATTTTTTAATTTGTTTTCTTCAATGATCTTGATCCAATAAACTAACATTCAAATACCATTCTTTCGACTATTCCTTACTCTTTGTTGTCATGCTTGATCAAAATATTGAGCAAATATTCTGTCCACAGTTATAATTATTCAGACAACGTATTCTTGAGGCCACTGGGCCTCTCTGCCCAAAGGTAGGGTGGCTTCTTTGTTGCATCAAGTGGCTGACAAGTTTCCTATACTCCAACCCCCACAGAAGCTCAAAACGTGCCTCATCTTCTGTAGGGATTTAGCGGCTACTTCAAGGTTGCTAACGAGTCAATAAAGACGCAAGACCCTTTCCAACCAACATTGAATGGACTAAATGCTGCTTCAGAATATTATCAATGGGGTTAGCGTGAATTAATGACCCCTTGCAAAACATCGGTGAAAATAAATGGGAATACACTTGGGGAGGGACATAGAACTAACTGTCAAAAGGGAGACACAAGGAATTGCAGACGCTGGAATCTTCATGAAAATACAAAGTACTGGAGTAACACAGTGGGTCAGGCAGCATATCTGGAGGACATGGACACGTGACCTTTCGACTTCTTCAGAGTCAGAACTGCTGCATTACTTCATCACTGTATTTAGAACCAGCTTTCAGTTCCCTCTCGGTCTGCCCTATCAGAGTTCAGAGTGTTCGCTTAACCTCAGCCTGAGGTTTGGAGGGACGGCTGACTGGGAAGGATTTGCACATTGGTTTAGCTTCCACAAGCCGACAGCAGGTGAGCGAGGAAGGGGACCGTTCTGGCTGATGTTCTCACTCACCGTTGGTGGACTCCTGCCATGGCTGCCGTATGTAAACAACTCGTAAAGCACGACACCAAAACTCCACACATCTGACTCCCTGGAAAACTTGCTGTCAGATAGAGATTCAATAGCATACCTAAACACAAAGAATCTGATTACATTTCTGTAGACCTCTCACATAATATTATCAAAATTAGTGGCAATATGTCTATATTCAAAAGTTTAGCAGCATACACCTAAATATACTAAACTACGATGTTTATTACATTTCCAGTGTAACTTTCCTGATCTGGATACCAATCCTTTGAAGTCTTGTGCTGGACCTAGGATTAACAACACCTAAATATGTTGCATATGTTTGAGGTACAATGTTAGCAACCCTGGTCAGGGTGGACTGCGACTTGGGAGCAAAATCGCAGGAATTAATGTTCCTCAGGCCTTCTGGATGGTAGAGATGGTGGGCTTGGGTGATGCTGTCAGAATTGCCAGGTGCATATTCACCAAGTAGTTTGTAGGAAGCCAACACTGCGCTGGTTGTAGAGGGAATGGATGATTGGAATGGTGAATGTTCTCAAGTGGGCTACATTGTGCAAGATGATGTTGAGCTTCAACTGAGCTTAAAATCTTCCACCTCGTGTAACATTGGTCATCCTTCAGCAGGAGAACAAATGCCACGTTTGTGCAAGAGTTCACTGGGTCATCAAAGGGAGCCCTCGGTGTTCATTGCACAGCTGCTGGCACTGGGGTGGTTGAGAGGAAGTCAGGAGGTACTGACGATAAAGAGGAGCCAATATCGAGCTTGGTCAAGCAATTAAACCTTCTGATGTAATGTGATCAAATAAAGCACGCTGGTTTACCTCACTCACCAGGTTACACTGACGTAAAACATTGAGTTTACAAAAGTGTAAAAGGTGTAGAAGTGACTTTTTGAAATATGCCACGGAGATTCCCCAAAATCCGTGGAAATTAGGAAAAACAACTTGTTTGTCCAGAGCCAACTATAACTAACTGATGGTACACAAAATGCTGGAGAAACTCAGCGGGTGCAGCAGCATCTATGGAGCGAAGGAGATAGGCAACGTTTCAGGCCGAAACCCTTCTTCAGACTGATAACTACCTGATTCCTTGAGAGCATGCCCCACTCAAGCTGTAACTAGCATAGTTGAGAGGATTGGGCTGAATAAAATGCAAATAAACATTTGGAACTAGAAGATAATTAACGTATATGAATGGAAAGTGTGGAGGCCTGTATTACAGTATATCCACACTCGCTTATAATTGGTGATATATTTCTAACCTACGAGTGTCCATGAGTACTTACAAACCAAGTGACAGACTGCTCTTACCAAAAGATTGGACTCTCTCCTGCCTCCAGAACTTTATAATAATCCTTGTCTCCAGGCAGAATCTTGGTTAGTCCAAAGTCACCAATCTTTACACAGGTGTCACTTTCTACCAGAATGTTTCGTGCTGCCAGGTCCCTGTGTACGTATCGCTTTGAGCCAAGGTATTCCATTCCCTTTCACCAAGAACAGAAAAAAATTAGCTGTTGAAATCTATTAAAATCTACTAAGGTTTCATTTATGCATTAGCTAAATAATCCTTGAGTGACACTTTGAAATCTTGAGACACACTACAGTTAGACAATAGACAATAAACAATAGGTGCAGGAGCAGGCCATTCGGCCCTTCGAGCCAGCACCACCATTCAATGTGATCATGGCTGATCATCCCCAATCAGTACCCCGTTCCTGCCTTCTCCCCATATTCCCTGACTCCGCTATCTTTAAGAGCCCTGTTGCTGGAATTATGAGAAAAAGATAATGCTGGAAGAACTCAGCTGGTCAGGCAGTGTCTGTGGAAGGAAATGGACAGGCAATGTTTCGGTCAGAACTCTTTTTCAGACTGTGTCTCCACAGATGCTGCCCAATCTGCTGAATTCCTCCAACACTTTGTGTTTTGCTTTGATATCATGATTTGGTTGTCAGTGCTTTGGAGGTGCTGAGGATACATTGCTGGATATTGCACACTTTCTAAGGATAAACCTCAAAGATTTTAAAAGTGAGTTTTTAAAATCATTTTGAGCATTTTGGTTAAGATCCAAGTTTCCGAGATTTGGGGTGGTGATTGGTAGATGTGGTGACAGGGCAAAATGTCTGTTTACATCAGAGCACTCTCAACTCGACCCACATAATGAAAGTTCCCACCCAGGACAGCCGAACGCTCTACATACCTTGCATATCTGAGCTGCGTACAGAAGGAGCTTCTTGTGACCCAGCCTGTGCTTGTTCTGTTGCACGTAATCGCGCAGACTTCCATGAGGCAGGTATTCCATGATCAATCGCAGGTTCCTGCGGCCTGTCAAGATTAAATAATGCAAGTTTCATGCTAGAAATGTTACATGGATGTAACACTCGATGTTTCATTGAACAAGGAACATATCGTATCAGTGTTCATTGGTTCATAAGTGAAAAGAGCAGAATTAGGCCTTTCGGCCCATCGAGTCTATACCATTCAATCATGTCTGATCTATCTTTCCGTCCAGACCCCATTCTCCTGCCTTCTCCCCATAACTCCTGACACCCGTACTAATCAAGAGTCGATCTATCTCTGCCTTAAAAATATCTATTATCTTGGCCTCTACAACCTTCTGTGGCAATGAATTCCATAGATTCACCACTTTCTGACTAAAGAAATTCCTCCTCATCTCCTTCCTAAAGGAATGTCCTTTAATTCTGAGGCTCTCTGGTCCTAGACTCTCCCACTAGTGGAACCATCTACGGTATTAGAACACCACAGTATTGAACAGAACTACGGTATTGGAGCAGTAAAAGGCATCAAAGAGGAATCCTTCCATTCACCAACCTGCTCTATTGCCTTTACCCAGTCTTCATTTTACTAACGTGGTCTGATTCCTCCTGAGCAGCACACTGGAATAAATCCTTCATTCTAAACCTTCATAGTTAACCTAGTCTAGATGGTTATCGACCTGAAACATTGCTTGTCCTTTCCGTCCACAGCTGCTCCCTGACCCATTGAGTTCCTCCAGCTGCTCACCTTATTTTTGCTGCACATCAAGACCACCCATCTATCCTTTCTTTATTCATCCAGATTTCAACCAAAGGACTTCTGCAGAGAGTAGAATTTGATTTTGCTACTATTTCTGACATTTCATGTGCCGTTCGAATTGGATGTAAATGCTAAGTCGGCTTTGCCAAATATGCTTCCAATCAACATCTGATAGAGTCATACAGCATGGAAAAAGCCCCTTCCCCCCAACTTGCCCACTCCTACCAAGATGCCCGATCTACACCTGCCCGCATTTGGCCCATTCCTTCTAAGCATTTCCTATCCATGTACCTGTCCAAATGTCTTTAAAATGTTGTGATAGTACCTGCCCCAACTATCTTCCCAGGCAGCTCATTCCATACGACCACCTTCTGTGTGAAAATGTTGCCACTCAGGTTCCTGTTAAATCTTTCCCGGCTTACTTTAAATCTATGTCCCCTGGTTCTTGATTCCCTTACTCTGAGTAAAATACTCTGTACATTTATCCTATCTATTCTCTTCATGATCCTATACACATCTATAACATCACACCTCAATAAGATCACCCCTCATCCTCCTGCGCTCCAGGGAGTAAAGTCCTAGCCTGCCCATCCTCTCCCCACAGCTCCAGCCCTCAAGTCCTGGCAGCATCCTTGTAAAACGATTCTGCAACCTTTCCAGCTTAACGATAACGGACAAAGTTGCTGAAGCTGCTAATGTTCATTGCGTGCAGAACAATAAAGGCAAGCACGCTCAAAATCAGCAATGCTGGGAGAACTCGGATAGTCAGACAGCATCTGTGGAAAGAGAATCCAGTTGAGTTATCGGTCAGCGATCCTCAGAAATCAGATCTGAAATGTTGACTTGTCCTCTTAACACAGATGCTGCTTGAGTGGCTGAGCTCTTCAGCAATTATGTTTTCATTTCAGATTCCTGCATCTGCTGCTTTGTTTTCCAGTATGTTCAAAATTCATTGGCTTCTGCCCCTGTTGAGCATCAAATTCCCACCCAATTATCCTTCAGTCCACAAACCTGTTCATTGAAATCTTAGGAAAAACTCAGACATTCATAACTTTTTGAGGGAGAGTATTTGAAAAATACACAATTCTTTGAAATGTAGAAATAAAGTACTGTAGATGCTGGTTAATACACAAAAGGACATAAAGTGCTGGAGTAACTTAGATGGTCAGACAGCAACTCTGGAGAACATGAGCCCCCCCATCAGTCTGAAGAAGGGTTTCGGCCCGAAACGTTGCCTATCTCCTTCGCTCCATCGATGCTGCTGCACCCGCTGAGTTTCTCCAGCGTTTTGTGTACCCATGAAGAGGTGAAGTTTTGGCTAGGGATCCTTCTTTAGATTAAAGAAGTCTGGAGAAGTGGCATAACTCAAAACATCACCTATCCATGTTCTCCAGGCTGCTGTGTTCTTCAGCACTTTGTGCATTTGTATGCAAACAAGCATCTGCATTTCCTCGTGTCTCGAATAGAGATGCCAATCCCACTCACCGACACTGTAGCAAACTCCTTTGTATTTGACAATGTGTTCACTGTGGAGATTCTTGACCACTGCAATCTCCTGCTCAAAGTCACGAAGGTGCTCTCTTGTGGTGTGTTGCAACTTCTTCACCGCCACCAGGTCCCCAGTGTTGTCTCCAAGTGGATCGTATCGGCACAACTCAACACTGCCAAAGTTTCCCTGTCAGTGAACCACCAGGACAAATTGGAAGCAGTAGTTGATCTCTCCAGTATCACAAGTTTCATCCGCATCATCTGCCAATCAGCCTTTATTCCAAAATGTTGTCTCTACTACTGGGGAATCTCTCAGATGAAACATCTTCTCAGCTCCCACCCTCGAATGCTGATCAAAATTAATAAGGTCCAATCTGATGCTTCTATGCTCTGAAGTATTGGCCCAACATGCTCAACCGTTCTGAATACATCAAACCCCTTATCCCAACTATCAATCAAGTGGACCTTTTCTGATTGCCCCCAATATACGTGTATCCTTGTGCTTCGACAAGGCCACAGCAGACTGCAGTACTCCAGGTGAGGAGTCACCAGTGCCCTGTAAAGATGCAGCACTTTCCTTTAAATTGTTCAGCCCTTGTAATAAAGTCCAACCTTTCACTAGATTTCCTCATTAGTTGCTTCACCTACCCACTAACTTAGAGGGTTTTTAAAGAATCCGGAAATGGTAATATTAGAGCCCAGGGTTGTGCATGCCTCAACCTGCTCTGCACTTTCAATGGCCTGTTTGCCATCTCCTTGATCCTACTGCGCCCCTTTTACAACAGTATTCTTTATTCTGTTTGCCTCCCTCACTCTCCCTGCTTCACATTTCTCCACATTAAACCCGGCCACTTACTCCTGACTCGCTATTATGCCAGCTCGGAGTTCCCACGGCAGAGCTATCTTCCCTGAATGATTGAGTTCAAATCCCACTTCAGAGACCTGGAGACCATCATCTGGGATGAGATGCCCACTGAGCGGCCTGCAATGTTGGCATGAAAGCCATTGGCATGAAATCCATTGCCCCTGCCTGGCAATCCCCTCCCCCCCCCCCCTCCCCCCCCCCACCACGGACCCATCCCAGCTCATCTGAAAACAACATCAATACCTTGCCCAGCAAAGAAATAAACTTGAGGTGTCTCTCTTCAAAGAAGTTGGGTTCTTCATGCTTCCTCATTGCAAAAAAGCGGCAGAAGTCATTTGTATTTGGAAGGTCACTGGGAGACAGGTCACACAATCGTTCATAGTCTGAAAGAAGACAGTGGATTGTAAACTACACAGGGTGATTGCAGCATGGCTTGAGACCTTTAACCAGTGAACGTTTGATTCTTGGCTCAAAGAATGGCATGCAAGGAAAAACAAGTTGATGGAAAAATCAAATAGTAGAGGGCATTAGCTTTCAAGTGAGAGGGGCAATGTTTATAGATGAGCGGGACAAGTTTTCGACACAGGGTGGTGAGTGCCTGGAATGTGCTGCCAGGGATGGTGGTGGAGGCAGGTATGTTAGTGGCATTTAAAAGACTTTTGGATAGTCTCATGGATATGCAGAGAATGGGGGGAAATGGGTTATTTGCAGGTAGATAACTGATAGTCATGGCATCATGTTTGGCACAGACATCAGTTTCTACTTATATTTCAAATTTTGAGATTTAATAAAGCTTTTGACAAAGTCTCTTCTGGTAAACTAAAGATGAAGACATTTATCCAGAGGATTAAGGCACGGGATCAATGAAGACTTGGTAGATTGGATTCAATCTGGTAGCTAAATAGGGAAAGGTGTTAATGGGATTGGCGCAGATGGGCATCATGCCAGCATGGATGAGCTGGGCTGTGTGATTAGATGGATGTTTGGTGCAACTATAGAGAGGAAGTACAACTCTTCAAACTCTTATTATTATTATTATTATTATTATTATTATTATTATAATGGAACAGCGTGAAGAGGCATCGCTGTGTTGTTTGTTGAAGAAGATGCTGTTTGTTGGGGAATATCTTTTGCAGCAATAATTCAATAATACAAGGAAGATAAATTAACCAATTGCCCATCTATTGTTTCCCAATTACATTTAGTTCTCTCACACCCTGTCCAGGGAAGCCCAGAAGCTCTGTGCAGTTGGTTACCTGAGGTGTTTAATCTGTTGAGCTCCCTGATGGTGGCTCGGAATGAAGGTCGGAGTTCAGGATGGTAGTTCATGCACTGATTGATGAGGCTGGCTAACTCTGTCCACTTGGGAGCAGGAAGCTGAAGATGGTCCTCATAAAACTGGAGCTTCTGCACAATAAGTGGGTGCCAACACAAGTTAATACATTTACTTAAAGGCAGTTTTTTTAAATTATCTGGTAGTTTTTGCAATCACATGCAATTCTCTGTCCATTTTTTTTAAAAGATCCACAAATGCATGCATCGACTCAGCCTCCTTGTGGCGACATCATTGGTCCCTAACTGAGCCCTGTGGACGATGCACTTCTGCATCAATCCCCGCAAAGTGCAAAAAACAAAGTGCTGGAGGAACTTGGTGGGTATCAGCACTTGCTCAGTCTGAAATAGGATCTTGACCTGAAACCTCATTTGTCCATCCCCTCCACAGATGCTGCCTGACATGCTGAGTACCTCCAGCACTTTGTGTTTTGCTCTAGATTCTAGCATCTGCTAACTCCTGTCTTCAATCTGCAATTGATATTCAACTGCTGGGGCTCAGCATGGGGCAGTTGGAAGCTTGGATCATGCACTATGCAATTGGTAACAGTACAGGTGCTAGGGTACAGCACTGTCTGAAGAGTGCTCTTTGGAATTAAATGCCCTGCCTCTGGATTAGACAATAGACAATAGGTGCAGGAGTGGGCCATTCGGCCCTTCGAGCCAGCACTGCCATTCAATGTGATCATGGCTGATCATCCACAATCAGTACCCCGTTCCTGCCTTCTCCCCATATCCCCTGACTCCACTATTGCTGTGTTTTTTTGCAGTGTCTGCTCCCATGGCCATAGTAACTAGGCAGCTTGATCAGCACCAACCAGTCTCTCTCCAGCATTGTGTGTGGGGGAGGGAAGCCTCACATCAAAGGGTGGGTCGGCCAAATGGAAAAACCATGGCAGCAATCTCCTAAGTGAGATGCCTGAAGCAACCTGTTGGTGCATGAAAAGTGGGTAATGGAGCTTCCTGGCTTTGCACACATGATCTGAGCAATGCGCCTGGCTCAGTGGCCATACTTAGATTAGATTAGATTAGATTAGATACTTTTTTTGTCACGTGCGAAGTCACAGCGAGATGCTTTGTTTTGCAAACCTAGGCATACAAGAGTCGCCACGTAAAGGGCGTCAAAAAAGTTACAAAGTATAAAGTTTATTGAAAATTAAATATGTGATGTGTCCATTGCACTAATGAACAATTGTAGTGCCAGTCAAAATGTCGGGAAAGACAGGGTCCTTACCTGGGTGGGTTCCATGCTGTTGAGTGGGAGGTCTCCGCCACTGAATATCTCCCAGAGAGTTGTACCAAAACTCCATCTGTCTGACTCGGAAACCATATGTGTGGCTTGGTCAATGTATTCGGGAGCCAACCACGGGATCCGGTCAATGCGCACTGCATCAGAAAAATAAACTTTTCATTAGTTGTGAGATCTTTCCAAACTCTCAGTCAGTCTCCATTCTATGGGCATTTCCACATCTGCAACATGTGAACACAAAGCTGGGGAACTTGTTCCTCAAGCATGCTCCACAATGGAAACATAATTCCACGTTCTGGTCTAATGCATGCAACCTTTCACTGCCTCGCACATATTTTCCGTTGTGTTGTGAGCAGGACTACACTCAGCATTCCTGCTGTGGTCTGATTGATATTTTAAATGATGGCAATGAGGTTTTTTCGGTATCGTGAACCTATCGTGACATCCAAGTCAGCATGGATTAATGAAGGGAAAATTCTTCTTGACTAACCTTCGGGATTTTTTTGAGGATGTGACAAGTAAAATGAATGAAGGAGGGCCAGTGGATGTAATGTATCTGGACTTTCAGAAAGCCTTTGATAAGGTCCCACACATGAGATTAGTGGGCAAAATTAGAGCACATGGTATTGGGGGTAGGGTATTGACATGGATAGAGAATTGTTTGGCAGACAGGAAACAAAGAGTAGGAATAAGCGGGTCCCTGTCAGAATGGCAGGCAGTGGCAGTGGCAGTGGCGAGTGGAGTGCTGCAAGGCTCGGTGCTGGGACCGCAAGTATTTACAATATATATTAATGATTTAGATGATGGAATTAAAAGGAGCACTAACAAATTTGCAGATGACACAAAGCTGGGCAGCAGTGTGAACTGCGAAGAGGATGCATGGCAGATGCAGTATAATGTAAATAAATGTGAGGTTATCCACTTTGGTGGCAAGAACAAGGAGGCAGATTGTTATCTCAATGGTGTCAGATTAGGAAAAAGGGAAGTGCAACGAGACCTGGGTGCCCTTGTACACCAGTCACTGAAAGTAAACGTGCCGGTAGAACAGGCAGTGAAGAAAACTAATGACATGTTGGCCTTCATAACAAGAGGATTTGAGTATAGGAGGGTCCTTCTGCAGTTGTACAGGGTCCTGGTGAGACCACATCTGAATATTGTGTGCAGTTTTGGTCTCCTAATTTGGGGAAGGATATCCTTGCTATTGAGCCAGTGCAGCGTAGGTTCACGAGGCTAATCCCCGGGAAGGCAGGACTGTTATATGAGGAAAGATTGGAATGACTGGGCTTACATTCACTGGAAGTTAGGATGAGAGGGGATCTTATAGAAACGTATAAAATTATAAAAGGACTGGACAAGCTAGATGCAGGAAAAATTTTGCCAATGATGGAGGAGTCCAGAACTAGGGGCCACAGTCTAAGAATAAAGCGGGGGCCATTTAAAACTGAGATGAAAAAAAAAGTTTTCACCCAGAGAGTCAGCAGAAGGCAGTAGAGGCTAATTCACTGGATGAATTTAAAAGAGATAGATAGAGCTCTAGGGGCTAGTGGAATGAAGGGATATGGGGATGATCAGCCTTGATCACAATGAATGGCAGTACAGGCTCAAAGGCCAAATGGCCTCCTCCTGCAACTATTTTCTATGTTTCTATGCTACTTTGGATCTCCCTTCCTCAAAGGTTAGAGGCACAGTGCCTTGGTATATTTTAAAGGAATGGTTGATGGATATTTGATGAGCAAGTCAAATGATAAACAAATGTCACAAATGGCAAAGGTCCCAATGCTGATCTCTGCAGTACACCACTACTGACTGAGCTGTTGGTGTAAACGTCCCAGAACTGATGCCTGCGGTACACTAATCACAGACGTAAATGTTATTCCCTGTATTCTGTATCTGTACACTGTGGATGGCTTGGTTATAATCATGTATAGAATGTCTGCTGAATGGATAGCATGCAACAAAAAAACTTTTAACTGTACCACGTGACAATAAACTAAACTAAACTAAACAAAACATCCCAACACCGATCCCTGCAGTACACCACTGCACACAGACCTGCGGGAATAAAGCTTTTCATTGTACTTCAGTACATGTGACAATACATTAAACTAAATTAAACTAAAGTAAACTAAAGGTCCCAGCACCAATCTACTGGTCACAGACCTACTGGTCCCAGAACTGTTCTCTGTGATACGCCACTGCTCACAAACCTACTGGTGTAAAGGTCAAAACACCAATCCCCGTTCTACACCACTGTTCACAAATGTAAAGGTTCCAGGCCAGATCCCTATGACACACCTCTGCTCACGGGCCTACTGGTGTGAAGGATCCAGCCCCGATCCCTGCTGTACACCGCTGTACACAGATCTAGCACAGATCCCTGCTGTACACCACTGTACACAGATCTAGCACAGATCCCTATGGCACAGATCTAGCACAGATCCCTGCGGTACACAGATCTAGCACAGATCCCTGCGGTACACAGATCTAGCACAGATCCCTGCGGTACACCACTGTACACAGATCTAGCACAGATCCCTGCGGTGCACAGATCTAGCACAGATCCCTGTGGTACACCTCTGCTCACAGACCCGCTGGTGTAAAGGACGCCGTTTACCTTCGGTCGGCAGGATGGTCATGCGGATTCCCGGGTCGCTCAGCTTGATGAAGGGAGGACACCCAGCCACCGCATCTCCTTCTCGAGTCAGCAGGACATTCCGTGCACAGACGTTGCCGTGGACGATGTGCTTGTCCTCCTGTGAGGAGAAAGCCTGATGTTAGTGAATCCTCAGTGAAGGTGCAGGAGGGGGACTGGACGACCCCCTCAGACTATTTGAGAGAGAATCAAATAAATGCACACCATAAAACCTGGGTCGGGTCCTTGGGATAATCCTTGGCAACATGTCAAAATCCCAGCTCCTGGCCAGACCATTCTCACAGTTTATAGATCATGGATTCAGAAAGCCATGCTACATAGAAACAGGCCCTTCGGCAAAACCTTAATTAGCCCCAAGATGATTAACCATTCTTGTCCCACTTGTCTTCGCCTTATTCATATCCCTCCAAGCCTTTCTTATACATGTACCTGTCCATGTGTCTTTTGAATGTAATTATACCTGTTTCTACACTCACTTGATCCCAGCTGCCTAAACGTGACGAATGGTCAGAGGCACATGTATATGCAGGGAATGGAGGAATATGGATCATGTGCAGGCAGATGCAATTACTTCATCTTGGCATAGAAACATAGAAACATAGAAACATAGAAACATAGAAACATAGAAATTAGGTGCAGGAGTAGGCCATTCGGCCCTTCGAGCCTGCACCGCTATTCAATGTGATCATGGCTGATCATCCAACTCAGTATCCTGTACCTGCCTTCTCTCCATACCCCCTGATCCCTTTAGCCACAAGGGCCACATCTAACTCCCTCTTAAATATAGCCAATGAACTGGCTTCAACTACCTTCTGTGGCAGAGAGTTCCAGAGACCCACCATTCTCTGTGTGAAAAAATTCCTTCTCATCTCGGTCCTAAAGGATTTCCCCCTTATCCTTAAGCTGTGACCCCTTGTCCTGGACCTCCCCAACATTGGGAACAATCTTCCTGCATCTAGCCTGTCCAACCCCTTAAGAATCTTGTAAGTTTCTATAAGATTCCCTCTCAATATCCTAAATTCTGGAGAGTATAAACCGAGTCTATGCAGTCTTTGTTCATAAGACAGTCCTGACATCCCAGGAATCAGTCTGGTGAACCTTCGCTGCACTCCCTCTATGGCAATAATGTCCTTCCTCAGATTTGGAGACCAGAACTGTACGCAATACTCCAGGTGTGGCCTCACCAAGACCCTATACAACTGAAGTAGAACCTCCCTGCTCCTATACTCAAATCCTTTTGCTATGAAAGCTAACATACCATTCGCTTTCTTCACTGCCTGCTGTATCTGCATGCCTACTTTCAATGACTGGTGTACCATGACACCCAGGTCGCGCTGCATCTCCCCTTTTCCTAATCGGCCTCCATTTAGATAATAGTCTGTTTTCCTATTTTTGCCACCAAAGTGGATAACCTCACATGTATCCACATTAAACTGCATCTGCCAAACATTTGCCCACTCACCCAGCCTATCCAAGTCACCTTGCAGTCTCCTAGCATCCTCCTCACAGCTAACACTGCCTCCCAGCTTAGTGTCATCCGCAAACTTGGAGATATTGCCTTCAATTCCCTCATCCAGATCATTTATGTATATTGTAAATAGCTGGGGTCCCAGCACTGAGCCTTGCGGGACCCCACTAGTTACTGCCTGCCATTGTGAAAATGACCCGTTTACTCCTACTCTTTGCTTCCTGTTTGCCAGCCAGTTCTCTATCCACATCAATACTGAACCCCCAATGCCGTATGCTTTAAGTTTATATACTAATCTCTTATGTGGGACCTTGTCAAAAGCCTTCTGGAAGTCCAGATACACCACATCCACTGGTTCTCCCCCATCCACGCTACTAGTTACATCCTCGAAAAATTCCACAAGATTCGTCAGGCATGATTTACCTTTCGTAAATCCATGCTGACTTTGTCCAATGATTTCACCACTTTCCAAATGTGCTGCTATCCCATCTTTAATAACTGACTCTAGCAGTTTCCCCACTACCGATGTTAGACTAACTGGTCTGTAATTCCCCGTTTTCTCTCTCCCCCCCTTCTTAAAAAGAGGGGTTACGTTTGCTACCCGCCAGTCCTCAGGAACTACTCCAGAATCTAAAGAGTTTTGAAAGATTATCACTAATGCATCCACTATTTCTGGAGCTACTTCCTTAAGTACTCTGGGATGCAGCCTATCTGGCCCTGGGGATTTATCGGCCTTTAATCCATTCAATTTACCCAACACCACTTCCCGACTAACCTGGATTTCACTCAAGTACTCCTTTGACCCGCGGTCTCCTGCTATTTCCGGCAGATTATTTGTCTTCCTTAGTGAAGACGGAACCAAAGTAGTTATTCAATTGGTCCGCCATATCCTTGTTCCCCATGATCAACTCACCTGTTTCTGACTGCAAGGGACCTACATTTGTTTTAACTAATCTATTTCTCTTCACATATCTATAAAAACTTTTGCAGTCAGTTTTTATGTTCCCTGCCAGTTTTCTTTCATAATCTATTTTTCCTTTCCTAATCAAGCCCTTTGTCCTTCTCTGCTGGTCTCTGAATTTCTCCCAGTCCTCTGGTATGCTGCTTTTTCTGGCTACTTTATACGCATCATCCTTTGCTTTGATACTATCCCTGATTTCCCTTGTTATCCACGGATGCACTACCTTCCCTGATCTATTCTTTTGCCAAATTGGGATGAACAATTTTTGTAGTGCATCCATGCAGTCTTTAAATGTCTTCCATTGCGTATCCACCGTCAACCCTTTTAGAATTGATTGCCAGTCAATCTTGGCCAATTCACGTCTCATACCCTCAAAGTTACCTTTCCTTAAGTTCAGAACCATTGTTTCTGAATTAACAATGTCACTCTCCATCCTAATGAAGAACTCGACCATATTATGGTCACTCTTGCCCAAGGGGGCACGCACAATAAGACTGCTAACTAACCCTTCCTCATTACTCAATACCCAGTCTAAAATAGCCTGCTCTCTCGTTGGTTCCTCTACATGTTGATTTAGATAACTATCCCTCATACTTTCCAAAAAATCCTCTTCCTCAGCGCCCCTGAATCATGGCAGCACTGACGTTGTGGTCCAAAGTTCCTGTGCTGTATTTCTCTGTGTTCTATGTTTTACTTGACTGGAGCATCAATATCACTTGACATCTCGAACTCCCTACTCCTGCCTGACTTGCCCTTCGCTCGACCAGGAACAAGTTGAATTCTTGTTATCGCACATTTATAAACCTCCCACGTCCCAGATGTCCGTTTACCTGCAAACCGCCTCCCGCAATCAATTTCTGGAAGTCCCTATCTAATATTATAAAAATTGGCCTTGCCCCAATTTAGGACTTTAGCCTTTGGACCAGCCCTATCCCTTTCTACAATGATTTTAAACTAAGTGTTATGGTAAGTGTCCCCAAAGTGGTTCTTCACTCACACTTCTGTTACTTGTTCTGCCTTATTTCCCAAGAGGAGTTTTGCCTTTTTTCCAGCAGCAGTGGATGGTTATATCTTTCACCTGCCTCTCATCGAATTCTGAACCTCTTCAGCGATTGGGGAGAGGAGGTTTCCGCACTGCTAATTTAATATTGGACTGAGGGCTGTGGTGTCCATGAGTTACCGGAGTTGCTGTCTCACAGCTCCAGTGACGCAGGTTTGACACTCACCCCCAGTGCTGTCTGTGTGGAGTTTGCCCGTTCTCCCAGTGAGCATGTAGCTTTCCCCTGGGAGCTCCAGTTTCCTCTCACATCCCAAAGAAGTCTGGGTTGCTGGGTTAATTTACCGCAATAAATCTTCAAGAGTTCATGGCAATGAGGGACAATAGATCCCTAGATGGGATATTCCCTAGATTTTTTTACACAGAGAGTTGTGGCGGCCTGGAATGCATTGCCAAGGGCAGTGGAGCAGGCAGATATGATAGTGTCATTTAAGAGGCTTTTAGAAAAGCACATGAAAGTGTAGGGATCAGTGGAATATGGACCATGGAATAGAAGGACATGCACAGGCAGATGCGATCACTTTAACTGCCCAGAGAGTGGAGACTAACTGAGAGTTTGGAAAGAACTCATTAAACATTTTTTTTGCTGATGCAGTGCACATTGACTGGATCCCGTGATTGTCTTCCGAATACATTGACCAAGCCACACATATGGTTCCGGACTCAGACAGACGGAGCTTTGGTACAACGCTCTGGGAGATATTCAGTGGCGGAGACCTCCCACACAACAGCATGAAACCCACGCAGGTAAGGACCCGCTTTTGGCACAAACGTAGTGGGCTGCAGGCCCGTTCCTGTGCCGTACTGTCCTATGTTCTAAATCTTCTCTCCACTCTTTCCACCAATTAGCTAGCTCTCCTTTGCGAACAAAAAGCAAGCGGTGAATTTGAGCATTATGTTGCCGCCACCTCTGATACTTGTCGTGATGCTCACCAGGAAATTCATGGCATAGGCAAGTTGCTTTGCGACCTCGAGTTTCCAGCTAATGTTAATGCAGCTTTTGTTTCTGTTCTTCTTTAGGTATATGTCCAGGGCCCCGTACTTCACATACTCCTGCACCATGATGTCTGTGAAGGAAAGGAAGTGAATCAGTTCCTGAAGGGATAGCATGTGGCGCCTTATTAATCCTATAAACAATTTGCAATCATTTTGAAATTCCACTGAAAGAATGTGAAGGAACAAAGTAGAATCAGGTTCACAAGTTCAAAGACTTACTCTCATTATTGACGGCACAGATTCCATAAACCAGGATAAGATGCTGGTGAGAAACTTGACTCATGATACTTGCTGCCTCAAAGAATGACTATAACGGTAGAAACAGTTCAGCTTAAGTAAAAATGTATCTCAACATGACAGTAATAAAGGACAGATTATAGTCACCTTCCCCCAGGCACAAAACCTCTCCCAATTCACAATTAGGCAGCACGGTGGCACAGCGGTAGAGTTAACTCTTACAGCAGTAGAGTTACAGCTCTTACACAACCAGAGACCCGGGTTCGATCCTGGCCACGGGTGCTGTCTGTACAGAGTTTGTACGTTCTCCCTGTGACCTGCGTAGGTTTTCCCCAAAAACTTCAGTTTCCTCTCACACTTCAAAGATATACAGGTTAGTTGGCTTGGTGTAAATGTAAAATTTGTCCTTAGTGCAAGACAGTGTTAATGTGCAGGGATCGCTGGTCAGTGCGGACTCGGTTGGCCGAATGGCCAGTTTCCAAGCGGTATCTCTAAACTACACTAAACATGCTCTCCAGCTCTGGTCTGATTGGAACCCCTGGTCCCATTATTCTCTGCTCCTCCCCTCCAGCCTGCCTCTCCTTCCCACAACACATGGCTTGTTTTTTTCTCAAGGGTTACACAAAAAGCTGGAGAAACTCAGCGGGTGCAGCAGCATCTAAGGGGCAAAGGAGATAGGCGACGTTTCGGGTCGAGACCCTTCTTCAGACTCAGCACCCTGATTATTAAGTGAAAGCGATATCATGTTTCATCAACTTAAAGTTCTTTGGCTTTGACTACCATAAAGCATTTGATAAGGCGCAGCATAAAACGTGATTTAATGAATGTAAAAACAAGGAACTGCAAATACTGATTAACAAAAAGAAAAGAATCACAGTGCTGGAGCAACCCAGCGGGTCAGGCAGTCTGAAGAACGGTCTTGGGGAACTCCTGGGGAACAAAAGTGAATAGGCGCGGAGAGGGGCATCAGTTCGCTGGTCAATCCAGACATCCTGGGAAGGCGATGGCTGGAGGCCCACAGCAGCCTGGGGCTTGCCTGGAATGGGCACCACTCATAACAACTAGAGCACGGACTGGACTTTAAAATTGGCGTGTAATCATGCTGCTTCTTGCGTGTTGGATCAATGGACTATTTCTGTACACTTGCTAATCGGGGATGTGCTTGGGTATGGCAATACTCTCATGCACTGTTTGTGAGAAAATAATTTCACTCAGCGTTTGCACTGCGCACATGTAACAGTGAAAGTACCATTGGACTATTGACCTGAAACGTTACTTGACAATGTTCTCCAAAGATGCTGCCTGACCCGCCGAGTAACTGCAGCACTTTGTGTCTTTATTGCGATTAATATTTGCTTGTAGACTACATGCAGGGGCTGCTATCTTGGCCAAGAAGAAACCTGGTCTGTATCTGGTTGTCACATTGTAATAATGGTGTGACTCAGGGATCAGTGCTGGGGCATCAACTTTATACAATTTATATAAATGGCTTGAATAAAGGAGCTGAAGGTATAGCTGCTAAATTTAAATACATTTGAAATTGTGATGTAGCAAACATGTAAGGTGAAATAGATTGTTTGTGTAAAACAGCAAAAAGCTGGCACGTAGAGTATGGCTCACCTTTTCACTAGTTGAGTTTAGTTCAAAGATGCAGCGTGGGAATAGGCCCTTTGGCACACCGAGTCCACACCGTACGGCAATCCCTGTACATTAACACTATCCTCCACACAAGGGACAATTTACAATTTTACCTAGCCAATTTACTAATCTAACTCAGCGGGTCAGGCAGCATTTCTGGAGAAAATAGGCCTTCTTCAGACCCAAAACGTCACCTGTTCCTTTTCTCCAGAGATGTTGCCTCACCCGCTGTTACTCAAGCACTTTGTGTCTATCTTCAGTATAAACTGGCATATCGGTTAACATTCCTGATTAATCCTGAGTCTCAGCTGGTCTTTGAAGGTTCCAGATTCTAGTTGTTGTCTGGGTGAGGTAAAATTTTCCTGACATTACTTTGGAACATGGAACCCCTGAATTTTCTACCCTCATGGCCTGGATTTCTCCACCAAACAGAATACTTTACCTCTTGTCACTCTATAATTCATTTTGAGAATTGATACTGAGCGGAATGAAAAGTCGAAGGGTTCACCTCAGAATAGTTTCTGTGTGAAGAGTCCAACACTTTCAGTAAAACCTCCATCTGGTAAAAGTCATTGTCCGCATTTCCTTCTCTTGTTCCTTTGAAGATCTTTGTAAAGGATCCTTGACCCAGACTTTCACCCTGTTGTGAATGAAACAAAGTCTGACCATTAACTTATGTTACAATTGAACAAGACGTTGGTGAGACTGCATTTGGAGTATTGTGTTCCGTTTTGGTCACAAGGATGGAATTAAATTGGAAAAAGTGCAAAGAAGATTTACAAGGCTTTTGTCAGGACTCAAAGACTTGAGCTATAGGGAGAGGTTGGGCAGGCTAGCACTTTAGTCCTAGAGCATAGGGGACTGAAGGGTGATCTTACAGAGGTGCATAAATGAAGGGAACAGATGAATGTACAGTTTTTTAACCTGAGTACAAGAATCAAAAACCCGACACCATAGGTTTAAGGCCACATTTGGACAAGTACATAGATAAGAAACGTTCAGAGGGACATGTACCAAATGTGGACAAATGGAACGAGCCTAGATGGGGCATTTTAGTCAGCATAGGCAAAGGGCTATATCTATGCTGCATGATTCTATCATTCTATATTGTAATCAAACTGGTCAGATTAATAGCACAATGTGTTGTCACTTCTTTGGAGCACATTCCGACTGCCAAGCAATTTGCAGACAGAAGGAGCCAATTTGGACAAGGTCCTTGTGAGAATGTTCCAGGAATGACATTGTTATCTGTCTCACAAACATTCCACTGCTATCCCAGTCCCTTAGAAATGAAATAAATTCTGTCTCAAGCTCTCTGTGACATTTTAAGTCGCAACAAAACAGCATTTTAAGCCTCAACAAAACAAACATCTCAGTAAAACCTTTCTCGTCCTTGGTCTCATTTGACGAAGGTAATCTTTTACGCATCCTGATCTTCATGAGGCCAGGCAGCATTTGTGAAGAGGTTCAGTTGGAAATTATTTCACCTGGGGCAGCACAGTGGTGCAGCTGTTAGAGCTGCTGCCTCACAGCACCAAGACCCAGGTTCGATCCTGATCTTGAGTGGTGTCTGTGCGGAGGTGTAACTAGAGGGGATGAATGAGAACAGAAAAGAAGGAAAGGAAATCCTGAACACGGCAACTGCTGAAAAACTGATATAAAATAGAAACTTGGAAATACTGCAAGTCAGCATCTGTAGAGAGAGAAACAGAGTGAACGTTACATTAGAACGGGCCCGGGCGTTCTAACACTAGTAGGAAAGGCTGGCTATTTGAAGTATTTAAATTCAGCTTTTTCCAGGATTTTCTGTTTAGATTTCAGATCTCTGATGTCAGAATAGGCTTGTTTTTCTTTCAAATAAGCACTTATTGCATTCAGGAGACTCACCCAGATCAGCTCCTCCTTCTTTACTTTATGGAACATCATCTGATGGACATTTCTTCGTTGCATTGCAGGGGAGGCAAGGAGATCCACGGACCAGTTGTTGCGAACGATTATCAAGTTGGACTTTTCTGCAGGTGAGAGTAATATGACCAGGACCGGATGCGGCAAAGGGGTTACATCAGGAGGTAAGGAAAGCCAGTAGAGGAACCGCCCACTACAAGACCTGCTTGGATTTCAATCACACGCCCTCTACCAGGTTATTGATCATGTTCTGTGAGAAATCGAGAAACCTTGTTTCAAACCTTGCAACATACTGGCAAGGCAGGTTTGCTACACAGGTGGGTTTAAACTAGATTGGTAGGGGGACAGGACCCAACGCAGGACTGATTCAGGTGGAAGGCTGGAAGTTGGTATGGAAGTTGATGGAAGAAAGTTCAGTGGACAGAAAGGCAGGAGCACTGAATTGGGGGCAAGGCCAACTTCCTCAGGTTAATTGGGGTAGAAAAGAGGTGGGAATTAGTTAGGGGCATCTATAATTGGAGATTTCAATGCTCATACTGTTGGGAAAAGAGGGTAACTAGAGAGAGAGAATAGGGTCCCTCACAAACCACAAAGCAATAATCTGTGTGAAGCTGCAGGAGATGGGCAAAGTCCTCATTGAGTATTTGTAATCTGTTTTTACAATGGAGAAAGGCATGAAGAGTGGAGAACATAGAACATAGAACAGTACATCACAAGAACAAACCATTTGGCCCACAATGCTTATGCTGAACATGATTCCAAGACCATCCCACCTTGTCCATGCTGACCTTCTTGCCCGTCTACACAAATCTCCATTCACCCACATTAGCACTGTGTCCCTTAGGAAGCAGAGGCGAAGTGGAAAGGTGAATAATTCTGAATCTATTCCAACCTCTCTCCCAGAGGGGGAGAAAAGCATCCCAAAATCCAATGCATCTCTTTGTTCCTGCTGCAGCATTGTGGGACCGACCCCTGGAGATGTCTCCTTTGCCAGTAGTGAACAAATACTAATAGGTCAACATTCTCTTTAGAATGGAGACCTCCCACTCCACAAGGCACTTTGCAGGAACATTACCCTTTGTTACATCCCCCACAGGGAGGCATAAGGTGAGGTCAAGGCAGGGCTGTGAGAGTGAGAGGGGCAGCAGCCCCTTTACCTTTGGGTCTGGGTGGGCAGCAGGTGTTGAGCTCCATTCTGACACCCTCTGACACAAGGCCTGTGGTCCGATAGTAATTCAGCAGACTCTTCATACTCTCAAAGTGCCGTGGGACCCCAGCCAGAGAGTAGCTCTTGCCCTTGATAATCAGGCAGTCCTTGTAATCCTTCCCAAATTCCGTCTGCAACAAATGAAAAACATTATCAAAGGCGTTGCAATTTGGTGATTGTAGGATAGATGGAAAACTCAATTTAAGGACTCTCCCATCTTACCTTCGAGATAGCTTAGGTTAACGAAAAAATGCGTTTATGCTTACCGACCCTCTACTGCTTCCTCTACTGCGTCTGCTCTTCCTGTGGTCTTGCCTCTTCTAAATGAGTCTGCCTCCCCACCCACTGAACTTTCATTCTGACACCCACACACTTCCTCAATACTTCACACCCTCCGGAGTAGCACCAGCAAACCTCCCTGCAAGAATATTGTTGTCCTTACAGCGAGAGGCCACCCAGCTCTCTTGTACAGGTCACCCCAGGCCCTGGGGAGATCCCAAGAACCTGATGTTACTCCAATGCTACCACAATACAGCTGTTGGAAAGGATTCTCATTTGAAGCCATTAACCTAGTTCCCAGTGCAGAGGTGACGCAGCCACCGCCATCAGAGAGGATCTGGTGAACGTGCTTGGCTGGAGCTCACTGGCCGCCACACCTCCAAACTGAAAAGGTCACTCAAAGTGGTGGCTCGTGGTAATGGGCCTTGCGGTGGTGAAATGATTCATCTCATGCCACCACTGCACGGATGGTCATTTGTTATCTCAGGATTCATACCTTGCTTTTGGTGCTCCACCAGTCAATCTCATGGCCGATTGAAGGAGGGGCCGCTATAATGGCAGGAAGAAAGTTAGGGAGGTCACGTGCTGAGGAAGTGTTTGCTCTCCATCAACCGTTCTCCCAGAGATGCTCTGTTGTGGTTTGGAATCGAGGGAGCATTAATGAGAAATGTGGCTTCTGAAGGTAAACATGAGACTATACTGATGGGATTCAGTGGAGTGGAACGTGATGTTTCCACCACCGAGGCTGAGGCCACAGCAGATCAGCATTGTTGATTGGAGATCACTTTAACGGGAGCCTCATGAGGGCTTTCTCATTGCTGAGTAACTATTGATTCACCGGCTAAAACCATTTGACCCTGGATGCATCTCCATGCCTAGTTCATGCTGATCAGACCAAGAGTTTTCTGTGCATCTCCCTCAGCCATCGTGGCTACATCACTGACTTCCACAGTGGCCAAACACTCGGCCAAACTTTAGAGTCGAGTTTCTTGTGAGAAAGTTCATATCGTGCCTACAGTGGGTTAAGCAAGGGCACTCATTAGGAAATACGGATCATTTCCCTCCAGTTATCCCGTCAACTTACTTCAACACAAACTGTGAGGAAATACTTGTTGAAATCCTTGGGGCTACAGCGCAGGATGTAAAGCCCTTTCCTGTTTCCTTGCTTCTTTAGCTTGGACATGGCAAAGTCAGAGCTGAAAAGGAAGGGAAAAAAATGAGAAGGCAAGCCAAATAAATGCACTGACCCTTGCAGAAAGAACTTAGAGATGTTCCTTGGCAAGACGTGAGAAAGGCATTACAGTGCTGAGACATTGGCTTGAACCATCTCCATATCAGCACCGTGTGATGGCTCAAGCCAATGAATTTGGATCCATTGTCTTCAACAGAACTGAATTTCAGAGGAGAATACAATGTTGTCATCTCAGTATTTCCTATTTAGCATGTGTGAACAAGGATAACTTTTCCTCACTGGAAGCCATTTCCCCAATCACTATAACGTACTCTTGATAAGTCATCCAGCAGAAAGTAAAGGGTTAATTTGTTCTTTCAGAGGAGGATCATGCAGTGATAGAATAGACAATAGACAATAGGTGCAGGAGTAGGCCATTCGGCCCTTCGAGCCAGCACCGCCATTCAATGTGATCATGGCTGATCATCCCCAATCAGTACCCCGTTCCTGCCTTCTCCCCATATCCCCTGACTCCGCTATCTTTAAGAGCCCTATCTAGCTCTCTCTTGAAAGCATCCAGAGAACCGGCCTCCACTACCCTCTGAGGCAGATAAATTCCACAGACTCACCACTCTCTGTGAGAAGACAAAGAACTGAAGAAGAATGCTGACACTTTTGGGTCTGGAACTTCGCGAAGGAAACTAGATCCTCTCATTCCTAGAACTTACATGATAGGCCCATGACAATGGTCCTCAAGGTGTTCCAGCAGCTTTGGCGGTGCCACTTCTTTGCAGAAGTAATGGTGAGCATCAGCCGTTAGTCTGTAGTAGCCATCAATAAGTGCGAGGAAAGAGAGAGCCTCTCTCAGGCTGGGAAACTCTGCCTCCTGAAAAGTAGAAATCATCAGGTAATGTGACCAAAGTGCACCATCTACCTGCAGTTCCATTTGCCTGCATTTGCCCCAAACCCTCCAAACCTGTTCAATCCATGTACCTGTCCGATTATCTTTTAAATATTATTGTTTCGCTTTTAGGGAGCTATGGACCTACATCCCAAGATCCCATGTACATCATTGCTCCCAAGGGTCTTGCCATTTGCTGTATTCTTTCATCTTGCATTCGACTTCCCAATCTTGCTGTCTCTGGTATAATCGCCCGGTCTAATCACCGACCCTGCTGCCAGTGAAAGCCATTTACTTTTTTGTGGCTAAATCAAAGCATGTTTGTTTGAGCTTGTCCTTCAAATCTGTGTTGGGCAAACTACCCGACTCTGTGAAATTGGACCCAGATCGGCTTTTAGTTGTCAGCAGTCTGTCACATATATCAGGGCCCGATTTCAAACCAGGTTCATCTGATCATAGGCAATGTTTTTAGTTCTGTAAGGGAATGTTGCACATTTGTCAAAAGCTTAATATACTTATACAAACAATTAGATGTTATAAATGTACATTAATAAGAAATAAATATTTAAATGGTGGCGTTTACATTGCAAATCTTCTGCTCTGCAGTGAATGAAGTAATTGAAATAGGGTCACTGTTGTAAACAGGGCAATCAATTTAAAATCCTATCAGCAGTGCCATGTGGTTTAGTTCTGCAAACTGAGGGACAAGGAGATTTTGTTGTGGTTCAAATTGCACAATGACATCTTTAACATCACCTGGCAGAACAAGAATTAGTCTGAACTTTTGTCATCTAATCCATTGGGCTTGGACCTACACCCAGGGCATTCCAATTCCCAGCAGTGCAAGTTACAAAAGCCAATATAGACATTCACTGCTCTTTCCAAAATAAATTCATCGGGTTGGTCATCGACTTAAGGCTCTCCTCAGTCTAGAGCTTTCCACTGGCTTTGTAAATAGTCATTTTTTATTAAACTTACCAAAACTTTGTTGTCTTGTTTAGTAAGTGTGACAATTCGAGTTTCTTCCAAGACGTTATCTCGGCTCGCTTGCTTGAGAGTGATGTCAACAATATCTGGGAAGTCACAGAAGGGCTGCCATTGCTAAAAAAAAAGGAGGTACATCAAAGAGAGAGAATCTTTACGCTCTCCATTCAGGTTGAGCATTAATTCGAACTGATGATAACAATTGTGTTGAGGATAATACTACTACTGATGACATCTTGCTCGAAGGACCGAATGGCCTTCTCCTGCACCTATTGTCTATTGTTTATTGATAAATCCTAGATCAAATCTCAGCCAAGCACCCCGTCTATTGTTTGTGCCTTTAGAAGGCTTGGTTCTAAACATCCTGCAGGGCTACCAAATGTAACTTGTTTCCTCTCCTGTTGCAGTAGAAAGCGTGTGAAAAGGTGAGTGGTTGGTGGAGATGGAAAAGTAGACCAGAGAGTCGCAAATGGACAATGTCTTTGGAACACCGAATAGAGAGGGCAGGAAAAGAACCATTGGGTGGTGAATATCCACAATTAGACCTTTGCTGGAGTATTGAATCCATCTGTATGTGGCCCACCTCAGAGAGAACATCATACTGTGAAGAATGGTCAGAGATTTTCCAGAGTAGTGCCCAAGTTGAGGGAATTAACATCTGGGCAAACAGGCAAATGGGCCTGCTCCTTAGAGCAGAGAAAGTAGTTAATGAAAAGGCTCAAAACTATGAACGCCTTTCACAAAGTAAAAAACTCCCCTGGCAGGAAGATTAGTACTGACTGATTAAGAATAACCAGTAGGACAAATGCTGAGTAGCAGTGTGCTGGTGATGTGGAAATATAATTTTTACAAAGTAAACTGCTATTATCTGGAATGTGTTTCCTGAAAGAACAGTGGGAACAGATTCAGAAGAGGTTTGGAGATGTGGAAATGTTCCTTTATAGGTAACCATTGTTTGCCTTCAAGTGAACACACATCACCGCGATGGGTCAAATGTTCTTTCATTCGCTGAGGTAGAGAAATGTTGGACCAGTACGTAAGGTTGGATCACACGTGAGAGTATTGGATTCACAATTGGCTTGAAGGAAGGAAAGAGAAGGTGGTGGTGGAGGGTTGTATCTCTGATTGGAGGCCTGTGACCAGCGGTGTCCAGGAGGAGTTGGTGTTAGGTCCACCGTTGTACTTTTGTTTGTCATCTCTGTAAATGATTTGGATGACACCAAAATTAATCAGGATTATGATTGGCCTTTTTAGTGTCTCATTGATGCTGTCCTGCCCTGCAGCCTCACCCAACCAAGGGACTGGATGATCATGGTGCAATTTGCCTAGGTTTAACTAAATGATCAAATGATCCACGGGACTTGCTAGCGCCCGCTGGGGGCTCCAACGTCAAGACCCGGAGCGTCGCCTTGCATTGCCCGGCGCGGCCTTATTGGCCGCGGGACTTACTTACCATCACCCACTTTGACTTTGACATTGGGATAAGAATGGGGAGTGCAGGGGAGAGATGGGACTTTGCCTTCCATCACAGTGAGGAGGAGATTCACTGTGACGGATGTTTGTGTAAATTGTGTCTTGGTTCTTTTCTTGTTGTATGACTGCAGAAACCAAATTTCGTTTGAACTTCATTTGAGGCTCAAATGACAATAAACGGTATTGTATTGTAGAAGCTCCTTTCCCAGAAGGCCAAAATGTTACAGAAAGTAAACAAACCTCATCCTCTTTTGTGCTCCACTGAACTCCATGCTCGCCGGAGACACAGATGAATTTGTGTGCCTGGTTCGCTTGATGTTCCCGTGATTGATCTTTCACACGGAAGACCTCCTGACTGGGCATTGGTTCCAACTTTTCCATGTCCAGGAGATATTTCAGCTTCAGACACCTGAGGTCGGTTTCACAGTGGCTCATCTTCTTCAGAAATTTGTAAAAATTCCTTCTGATTCTCTTTCTTGTCAGGAAGTTATGTTGCTGGATCTGTTGACGGAGAGATGCTGGAATGCAGGACTTGTAACTTTAAATGGAACAAGAATGATTTGGTTAGGTTGGGATTTAGACCCCAATGTTTCAGAGTTAGAGGTTTTATGACCCTCCTGATGGAAGACTATAGAATTGTGCCCTTCCTGCCTACAGAAAAAGACTCAATGTACTGGAATAACTCAGCGGGTCATGCTGCATCTATGGAGAACATGGATAGGTAAAGTTTCAAATCGGGCCCCTTCTTCAGACTGGTCTGCACTCCACCATGACTGGTCTGAAGAAGCATCCCACTCAGAAATATCGCCTATCCATGTTCTCCAGAGATGCAGACTAACCCACTGAGTTACACAGCATTTAGTGTCTTTTTTTTGCACACTAGCATCTGTATTTCCTTGTTTCTACCTTTCTGCCCATCTTGTCCTTCCCAACCATGCCACTGGAATGCAGATGTTGAGAGCTGGTCTTAGAAGTGAGTAAAATGATGAGGGGCATGGACATGAAAGGTATTAAGAATCTTTTTCCAAGGTCGGGTGAGAGGGCGTAGATTTAAGATATGAGGGGAGTCACCCCAAGATCTGAGGGGTAAGTTTTCATGCAGAGGGTGATGAATGTCTGCAACGAGCTGCCAAAGAAGTTGCTTCACATAGACATTTACAGGGTTAAAAGACATTTAGACAGATATTTGGATTGAAAAGTACATCTTTAATGGGATAAGTGGTTCATGAAGCCAAATGCGATGGCCGTAGATAGGCATTGTGGTTGACATGGATGAGGTGGGCTGAAAGGATTTGTTTCTGTGATGTACGATTTTATGATTTATGAAACATTTTTTAAACTATTCTACCCTATCTTATCCACCTGTGAGATTATCAGTGTTACTGTCGAAGAAGTACTGAAGGTACTGTCGTGAATGAAGGTAGACAAATCTCCAGGGCCTGATCAGATATATCCGAGGACATTGCGGGAAACTAGAGAGGAAATTGCGGGAGACCTGGTTGAAATTTATGAGTCACTCTTAAATACAGGAGAGGTGCCGGAAGAGTGGAGGGTGGCAAACGTTGTGTATCTTTTCAAGAAGGGCTGCAGGGAAAATGTTGGGAACTATAAGGCGGGGAGCTTAGCATCTGTAGTTGGAAAGTTACGAGGGAGGGATAGGTTATACAGGCATTTGGATGGGCAAGGGCTGATTAGCGATAGTCAGCATGGTTTTGAACGTGGGAGGTCGTGTCTCTTAAACACTTGCTGCAGAAGAAAGTTTTCTCATGTTAGGTTTTTTTCTTGTGCCTTCATTCATTCTTTCTCTCTGTCTTTTGACCCTCTGCCTGCAGAAACAGCTTCTCTCTGCCCTCTCTGTCCTTCATGATTTTAAACATGATTCCACAAACAGCATTCCCACAAAAGTTACAGGATTATGCTCATTCAGTCCATCTGTCCGTCTCAAATCAGTCACAACAGTTTGCTCTGATAAAATGGAACATACAATTTAGTATTGAAGACATGTCGATCCTTGTTAGCAACCATCTTATTTACACAGTATGTAAAGTGCACTAATAGGGCATTCTGTAAAGGGCACTGATAAGATCACAAGACAACTATCACTCATGGGAGATAGACACAAAAAGCTGGAATAACTCAACGGGTCAGGCAACATCTCGGGAGAAATGGAACAGGTGACATTTCAAGTTGAGAAACTTCCACAGACTCTGCAAAATCTGCAGTTCCTTCCCACACATTTTATTGCACATGGCTTTGAGTTCTGCCTTGGCTATCACAGTTACAATGATACCCATTCTTTTTTTATCTGCTTGCCTAGATTTTTCTTCCCGAATTGGTTTGGCCAAGGCAGCAAGAAATCTTATCGCTATGGTCTTACAAAGGAATGTGCTGGCACTGTTTTGGATTACTCAGTCATAGGCTATCTCTTTGCTCAGGTAATTATGAATTTGTAACAGCTGTCACAATGTGAATACTTGGCAGTCAATGAAGGCAGCCAAAATGGTCAATGTGGGCAGAGCTGTAGATATTGTGTACATGGATTTTAGTAAGGCGTTCGACAAGGGTATGCATGGTAGGCTGCCCTGGAAGGTTAGATCGCATGGGATCCAAGGAGAGATAATTAAATGGATAGCAAATTGGCTCCATGGAACGAAGCAGAGGGTGATGGTGGAAGTTTGCTTTTTGGACTGGAGGCCTGTGACTAGTGGTGTGCCTCAGGGTTCGGTTACTGTTTGTCATTTACATCAATGATTTGGATGAGAACATACAGGGTAAGATTAGCAGGTTTGCTGATGATATAAAAGTGAGTTGTTTTGCATACAGTGAAGATGGTTGTGAAAGATTGCAGCAAGATCTGGATCGATTGGCCAGGTGGGCGGAGGAATGATTGATGGAATTTAATACAGAGATGTGTGAGGTGTTGCATTTTGGGTCGTTGAATAAAGGCAGGACCTAGTCAGTAAATGGTAGGCCTCTGGGTAGTGTTGTAGAGCAGAGGGCTCTAGGAGTGCTGGTGCATGCTACCTTAAAGGTCGAGTCACTGGTAGATAAGGTGGTCAAAAATGTTTTTGTCATTTTGGCCTCCATCAGTCACAGTATTGAGTATAGAAGTTGGGAGGTCATGTTGCAGTTGTATAAGACGCTCGTGAGACCGCATTTAGAATACTGTGTTCAGTTCTGGGCACCAAGTTATAGGAAAGGCATTGTCAAGCTTGAAAGGGTTCAGAAAAGATTTATGAGGATGTTGCCAGGACTAGAGGGTGTGAGCTATAGGGAGAGGTTGAGTAGGCTGGGTCTCTATTCCATGGAGCGCTGGAGGATGATGGGGAATCTTATAGAGGTGTACAAAATCATGAGAGGAATAGATCAGGTAGATGCAGTGAAGTCTCTTGCCCAGAGTAGGGGAACAGAGGAGCCGAGGACATTGGTTCAAGGTGAAGGGGTAAAAATTTAATAGGAATCCGAGGGGTAACTTTTTCACACAAAAGGTGGTGGGTGTATGGAACAAGCTGCCAGAGGAGGTAGTTGAGACTGGGACAATCCCATTGTTTAAGAGACAGTTAGACAGGTACATGGGTTACACAAAAAGCTGGAGAAACTCAGCGGGTGCAGCAGCATCTGAGGAGTGAAGGAGATAGGCGACGTTTCGGGTCGAGACCCTTCTTCAGACATGGATAGGTACATGGATTGGACAAGTTTGGAGGGATATGGACCTGGCGCAGGCAAGTGGGATGAGCGTAACTGGGACATTGTTGGTCAGTGTGGGCAAGTTGGGCCCAAGGGCCTGTTTCCACACTGTTTCACTCTATGACCCTATGACTATATCACCACCATTAAGGAGCTATGGACTTGCACCACAAGATCCCACTTAACATCAACATCTTAAGGTCCCTGCTATATACTCTAATGCCCTACTCATTGAGTCAGTCATACAACTTGAAAACAGGCCCTTCAGCCCAACTTGCCCATGCTGAGCAAGATACAACATCTACACAAGTCTCGCTTGCCTGCATTTGGCACATATCCCTCTAAACCTTTCCTATCCATATACCTGTCCAAATATTTTTTAAATGTTGTGATAGTACCTGCCTAGAGTTGCTGTCTGACAGTGCCAGGGACCTGGGTTTGAACCTGGCCATGGGTGCTGTCTGTATGAAGTTTGTACATTCTCCCTGTGACCGCGTGGGTTTTTTCTCCAGGTGCTCTGGTTTCCTCCCTCAATACAAAGACGTACAGGTTTGTAGGTTAACTGGCTTTGGTAAAATTATAAATTGTCCCTAGTATGTAGGATAGTGCTAGTGTACGGGATGATCATGGGCCGATGCGGACTCAGTGGGCCGAGCAGCCTCTGTATCTCTAGTAATGTCTAACATAGTTACTTTACAAAGTTACTTCCCTTTACTGCATATAGTGGTTCAAACTCATAAAGTGACATCAACAACTCCTTCTTCCTCTTTGGTCTTGTTATTGTAATTATCAGGGAAGGGACGCTGTAATCAGCTTTGCAGAGAGTTGAGGAGAATATTTACAGCACATCTTAAAAGATGGTGGGAGCTGGCCTTGGTGCTCAGGACAAGGAATTCCCGGCACATCGGCTGTCTATGGATTCAGGTCCCGCACCTGACCTCCAAGCACCAACGCCTGCCCCTTGAGTGGCATACAGAGGGAGTGCGTACCGTCTGAGGATCGTATAGATGAGATGTTAGCCCTTTCTACTCTTTTGAAGCAGTGCGGAGCAATTCTCCTATCCTGAGGTCAATATTCGTTTACATTTATCCGGATGTCCTCTCCTTGTTTATGGGAGCTTACTGAGCTGTAGAAATAGGTTGTTCTACAAGTTCCACTGATTTCATCCTTGTATCCCTTTTGTTGTATACTTTGCTGGATCTGGGCAGCACAGTCACACAGATGATAAATCTGCTGCCTCGCAACGCCAGAGACCCGTGTTCGGTCCTGACCTCGGGTGCTGTCTGTGTGGAGTTTGCATGTGTTCAAATGTCACCACAAAGGTTTCCTCTCTATGTTCCGGTTTCATCCTACATTCCAAAAGCGTGTGGGTTTGTAGGTTAATTGAACCCTGTAAATTGCCGCTAGTGTGTAGGGAGTGGTTACAAAAGTGGGATAACATAGAACTAGTGTGAATGGGTGATCGATGGTCGGCATGGACTCAGTGAAATTTGTGTAAAATACCTACTTAATGCTGCCAACGGCTGCATTCTCAGAGCGAGATGTTGGAAAAGGTTCACATCCAACGTGGGAAGGGATGAATCCATTCAGCCTGATCAACGCATGCTGGTGCAGATGGGGTTGTGAACCTCCTCTCGGCCCAGTTCCAGCTCACTCTGACAGCACCACCCGCAAGTCATTTCCTGCTCAGATAGACATCCAGTTGCAGCCCTTGCCTCAGTGTGTGAGTGCTGTTTACGGGAGGGAGAGTGAGGCTGAGGTAGTCACGTCTCACCTGATATGGTCACAGATCTGTTGCAGACTCCATTTCCTCTCCTTTGATATCCGCATTATGTCCAGTACCGCCATCCCCAAACATTCTTCCTGCATCTTTAGGTCCAACGGGACCTTAATGAGCCCGGTGACAAAGTCGAAGCGTGCCTGTGGAGGAGGCACAGGAAGCAACGATGAGCAATGACGAGCAGGTGCAGTGACCTGAGTACTGGCATGACTCGCCTATCCACATTCCCCAGAGATGCTGCCTGACCCACCGAGTTACTCCGGCACTTTGGGTTGTTTTTCTAATTTCTTCAACACATTAATGATATTTGACTGAACCTAAAGAGACTTCAGTATGGAATGTTGCGCAGAGTATAAGGTTCAGCCATTTGCACACAGGGAAGTGACTGCCTTCAAGTATTCACATTGCGACAGCTGTTACAAATTCACAATTACCTGAGCAAAGAGATAGTCTATGACTGAGTAATCCAAAACAGTGCCAGCACATTCCTTTGTAAGACCATAGCGATAAGATTTCTTGCTGTCTTGGCCAAACCAATTCGGGAAGAAAAATCTAGGCAAGCAGATAAAAAAAGAATGGGTATCATTGTAACTGTGATAGCCAAGGCAGAACTCAGAGCCATGTGGAAGTTTCTCAACTCGAAATGTCACCTGTTCCTTTTCTCCCGAGATGCTGCCTGACCCGTTGAGTTACTCCAGCATTTTGTGTCTATCGCCCATGAGCGATAGTTGTCTTGTGATCTTATCAGTGCCCTTTACAGAATGCCCTATTAGTGCACTTTACATACTGTTTAAATAAGATGGTTGCTAACAAGGATCGACATGTCTTCAATACTAAATTGTATGTTCCATTTTATCAGAGCAAACAGTTGTGACTGATTTGAGACGGACTGATGGTCTGAATGAGCATAATCCCTAAACCTTTGTTGGAATGCTGTGTGTGGAATCCTCTTGTGGAGATGTTTAAAATCATGAAGGACAGAGAGGGCAGAGAGAAGCTGTTTCTGCAGGCAGAGGGTCAAAAGACGGAGAGAAAGAATGAATGAAGGCACAAGTAAAAAACCTAACATGAGAAAACTTTCTTTCTACAGCAAGTGTTTAAGAGTTTGTTTATCTTTGATGTTCCTCTGTGTGACAGCAGCACCAGACAAGGTTATGTCATTGTTGAAGTATGTCGGCAGTTTTCTTGTAACAACTAACACTTTTGATATCATGAAAAATAAGTGACTTAGCCCTTTTCCGATTGTATGAACACATCCAACATGGTTGAGATTGGGTGGCACGGTGGCGCAGCAGTAGAGTTGCTGCCTTACAGCGGCAGAGACCCGGGTTCGATCTTAACTACAGGTGCTGGATGCATGGACTTCCCCTAGCCAGCGTGGGTTTTCTCCAGATTCTCCGGTTTCCTCCCATACTCCAAAGACGTACAGGTTTGAAGGCTAATTGGCTTGGTCAAATTGTACTTTGTCCCTAGTATGTGTAGGATAGTGTTAGTGTGCGGGGATCGCTGGTCAACGCAGACTCGTTGGGTCGAAGGGCCTGTTTCCGTGCTGTATCTTTAAACTAAACTTCTTCTTTTAGTGATTTTTCCCAGCGATACATACAAAACAGTGCAACACCATCACCGTAAATAACACAAAATAAGGAAACACAACAATCAATATAAATAAATAAATAAACGGGAAGGGGGGGAGGGAAGAAGTAAATAAATAAAAAATTGGAATAAGACCGTGTGGTTCACTTACCCAATTAAAAACAAAAGTTACATTGGTGATAAGGATAGCCGCTCCCCTCTTTTGGCTAGTTTTGTAGGAACTATAAAATGCGTTTCTAAAGCCAAAGCATTTTAATTTTTCACGTTCTTGTTGAGGCAGGTGGGTTTCTTGTGAAAATAGTACCTGAGCCTTTTCTTTTTTCAGTTTAGTCAGGTCCTTGCTCCTTTTAACTGGATTATTCATCCCATTTACATTGAGTGACACCAATTTAATAGTATTATGTGACATTTCATTTACCTAATCCTGTATTGCATTCATAAATCTCCAGATAACTTAGAACTGTGCAGGTCTGAACATCTAGCAAACATGTGCCAAATAAAGAAAAAAAAAGAAAAAGAAAACCGTTGACTTCCAAGTAATGGTGATCCGTTGCCCCCCTGAGTCCCCGTTGGTGAGTAGAGAGGAAAACCTCCTCCCAGAGGGCCCCTCATTGGAGGTGAAACACTCCATTTCACGCATCCTAGTATCGTCCAATGTCATCCGATAGCACTTATTTTCCCAGTTGGATGGGGTCTGCTCAGACTCCCGTAGTCGTTCTCTTGCTGTCTCACTCCCGTCTTTGCTCCTCTTTCCAACTCTCTGCCTGGAGAAGATGCTCCATCTCTGGGTCCGCCGGCTCCTCAGCGCTGTAATCTGGTGTCTCCACAGAGTAGCCTCTTCTCCTCAGCTTGTGCGCTGCATCTTGCGAACTATGACATGTGCATGTTCCTGAGTCCCAGTGAATACACATCTTGTCCAGCGGGGTCTGGAAGTGGACACCTCTCTCCTTCAGGGCCCTCTTTATTCTCTTATATGACTTGCGCTTCTGGTAACCTCCGTTGCATAGTCGTGGTCAAATGATAGACATCGCCCATCAATCATTATCTTCTTCCCCGAGGCCTTTTCCAACACAATTTCTTTGGTATTAAACTCCAGGAAATTTACCGCTATGGACCTAGGTGGTGCGTTACGTTCCGGTTTGCGAGCCAAAGCTCTGCATGCGCGCTGGATCCGTACGTTGGTGTCCGTTGTTATTGCGAGTTCCGTTTTCAAAAGTTGCTCCACAAATTCAGACATGGATTTGCCTTCTTTCTCTTCGGGTACGCCGTAGATGAGAATGTTATTTCGTCTAGACCGTCCTTCCAAATCAGTCAGTTTTTCTTGCATGGCTTCCAGTTTTTTCATAGATTTAATCAGCACATTTTTCATAACCATGCTAATTGTCTCAGCCTCTTCGATTCGTGCCTCTGCATTGCTTAGTCTAGTTGCGTGGGCATGGATTTGTTTGGAGTTAGCAGAAAGTTGATGGTATATTTCTTGCTTCAGATCTTTGAATTTGGCTTTCATGTCCTTTTTGAGACCTTCTTTAAGTTTATGTAAGTCCACTTTATATTCAGCCCTGAAGTCATGTATTTCCTTACTGATATTGTGGAACATTGAGCGCACGGTTTCTGCCGAGTCATTGTTTGAGCTTTGAGCTTTGTCCATCTCCGGTGAATTCTTTCTTTCTCGTCCGTCACGCTTCTTTTGATTTCTAGTTGTTGCTCCCCCACTCATTCCAATACAGAATACTGCAAATTTTGTTGCAATTAATGAATTAAGGGAGGCTAGTTGTAAACTTGCTACCGGGAGCTCGAGATTCAGCAACCATCTGCTCGCCTCGCCACCGGAAGTCTAAACTAAACTTCTTATCAAGTCCACATCACAAGATTAGAAATTGTTCAGCCAGAGCTGAACGCACTTCTCAGCATCTAAACTAAATTGAGAATGTATGCAAGAGAAATGTCCTTTTCCTGCATTCTGCAGGAAAAGGACATTTAGCGCAGTGTGTCCATGCCATTTAAGAAACACCATCTCTGGTCAAAGACCACTGACCCCACCTTGAGCATTTGACCTGCAACCCATGGCTCTTAAAGTACACTATGTACTGCTCGGCTATTGCCCGCAGTCTCCTGATCATCAGTGCCCTCACCATGAATGCAGCACGCCACGACTTACCTGAGGCGATAACGAAGGACCTGTCGTGTGCACCCATCGACCTGGAAGATGTGGCTCGGAGGAAACCAGACCTTGATATCTTCAGTGGCGAGGGCAAAGAGACTGCTGTAGACCGGCAGGATCCCTGGGGATACAGACACATTTATCTTTCAGTCGGACACAGAGAACTGGGCACTGGAACAATCCAATAAATACCATTCAAAATTAGATTGCAGATTAGTCTATTCGAGGAATTTATGTGTTGTATGTCAGTTTGGTTTTTTTTAATGTTGTGGTCATTGTGGTGACTATTATTTCCTTGCGAATTAATAAAACTTCTCTATTCCTTGCTCCATTGGGTAACCAGTATTAGGTCAATTTTAGTTTCATGGTCACGATTGCTGAAATCATCTTTTTATTCCAGATTATTTCGTGATTACAAAATAGATTTCCCAGCTGCCATGGTGATTTTTGAAAAGTCTCCCATTCAGTAATACTCTCTAATAATTTAACCATTAAGTTACCATCCTTCTTCCCATCTGACCTGAAAGATATTGCGTTGCGGAGCCATTAAGCAGGGTTGTGATGCAGGCAGCTTCTGTGGATGAGCAGGTCAGTGTAAGGAGAGTTCGATCACCATACATGGTCAGGGTGGGCAATGGGTGGGATCACTGGTTGTCGGATGGTGTTGGGATTGGAGAAACTTTCCATGAGTAGATTTGTGCTGGGGAGGGGAGTTTGGGCAGGAGTTATGTGATACGCGGATGGAACAAATTATAGTATCTAAAGGGGACTGGACTGGTGTTAGACTCAGAATAAGTTACCTGAAGCAAGCTCATGAACGAGTTCTGCTTCAGCATGAGACGTACAATCAGACAGAATTAAAACAGGCCCTTCATTTCATTGAGTCCATACCAACTGCCGAGACACCAATTATGCTAATGCTTTTTAATTCTCTCCGCCTTCTCCTGCATACCCGCAAATTCTATCACTCACCTACACACTAGGGTCAATTTACAGCAACTAATTAACCTATTAACCTGCATGATGATGGAATGCATGAGAAAACTGGAGCACCCAGGGGAAACTCTTGTGGTCAGTGAGAGAACGTGCAAACTCCACATTGACAGCACCAGGGGTCAGGATTTTTAACTGGGTCATTGGGGCCATGAAGCTGTGTTATCAAGCCTGTGGCTTGCATTACCTGTGAAAGAGTGGTCTCTATAACTGGATGCAACCAGCACGCGTCCTGGTTTTTTGTGTGGTCGTGCCAGAGGATTTACAGGGGGGAGTGCAGAATTGCATACTTTGCTTTAGTATTCCAATTGTTCCTAGCTTTTCATTGAAATTGAATGTCGCATTGCACCAAAACATGCCAGTCTAATGACTAGATATCTACAAACATGGGCATGAACCTTACCGCTAGCCTGTGCTGCAGAGATGCAGAGCTCCTCGGCTGTGTATCGCCCAGAGCTGAACTCCAGGGAGGTTGCACCATGCTCCGTGGTGCCGTAGTAGAGATAGACCCTCAGGCCGGGCCCTTCCAATGCCGGCTGCTCACAAGTCATGCCCTCAACAGCATTCACTTTCCCCAGGCTGTGCAATGCCGGCATCTTGAAAGAAGGTGTTTGCTTTCAGCTGAAGAAAGATAAGAAAAATGTTTTACTTAACTTTGCGACCCCAGTGTCTGTGTCCCAGTGCTCACAAACTACATGGGAGCGATCCAAATGTTTCCTATTCATAGCTATAACTTTGTAGACATGCCCTATACACTTTCCAAACCCACGTGCGACAAGACTCCAGCAAAATTAATTATAATCTGCATCTGCCATTGTGAATCAATTTAAACTATTAGACATTTAGATCAGTCCAAAGATGGGTTCAACCTGATCTGTTTTTGCCTGGGAAGCTGCCTGACCCATTGAGTTAAGGGGCTGTCCCACTTGGGCGACCTAATCCGCGAGTTCTGGCGAGTTTGCCCTTGACTCATACTCGCAGCATGGTTGACATGAGGTCATAGGAGGTCTTTGTAACTGTCCTTCATGCTCGAGAGTAGTCCCCGTGTACTCGAGGCCTCAGCTAGGTCGCGGTGTATTTTTCAACATGTTGAAAAATGCCCGCGAGTTAAAAAAAAGGTCGCCATCGAAAAAACAATACTTTTTTTACTCGTAGGCTTAGTCGTAGTGGGTCGGCATGTTAGTCGTAGGTAATCGAGAGTAGTCGAAGGTAGTCGAAGGTAGTCGTAGATAGTCTTCATCATAGTTGAAGGGAGGTCGAAGGAGATCGAAGGAGGGCGTCTTCACTCTCCACTATTCGGTGTCCAATTTCCCCAAAGTCAGTCGTAGCTAGTAGTAGCTGGTCGAAGCTAGTCTTCAACATAGTCGAAGGAGGTCGAAGGAGGTCTTCTACATAGTCAAAGGAGGTCTTCAACATGACATTTATTCAAACTCTTCTAAACTCGCCAATTAGGTCCCCCGAGTGCAACAGCCCCTTTACTCCAGCATTTTGTGTCTTTCTTTTTTTTTGTAAACTGCCATCTGCAGTTCCTTGTTTCTATATTGTGAATCAGTCTTATCACTGATTACCATGGTTTCACTGGCACAGTTACTGCCTCACAACTCCAGCAACTCCGGGGAGAATTCTACCCACAGTTTTATTTGTGCAAAGCAATGAACTCAGACGTTCAAGCAGCATTTGTGAATGGAAAGGAATGATCGCCGATCCACATCAAAACCCTGCATCAGGAGAGCCGAGTATCTGCAGACTCTTGTGTCTCCGCCTGTGTGGAGTTTGCACGTCTTCTTTGCGATTACCTGGGTTTCCCCGGGTGCTTTCACATCCTCTCACAAACCAGCCACTCTTTGCTTTGTTAAAGTAAAACTTCTCCGCATCTTCTTTCCACCTGTGACTTTGGTCTTTGAGAACATGACTGGTACAGGATCAAATCACCTGAGCCAATGCTAACATCACTCACTCAGTACAATGTTTTCAGAGAGAATGAACTGAGAAACTACGATGTGAAGAAGGGACTGCATATGCTGGTTTATACTGAAGATAGTCTGTTTATAAAGAAGAGTTTTCACTGTGAATCGATGGAGAAAAATGACACATTTATTGAAAGTATCCAGCATTGAATGATAATAGAGTGCATCAGTGACTTAAGGGCCTGTCCCACCAGCATGCAACTCTATGCGATGAGTGCGACCTAACGTGGTCGCTTGAGCCGTCCGGCATCGCGGGGCCAGTCCCACTTCGATCGCCGGAGCCGTGCGGAATTGTGCGGAGTTCATCCCGACATCGCGCGGGGCTCCGAAAAACTGACCATGTTCAAAAATTCCGCGCGTCAACGGCTTGTCGGCTCGCAGTCGCCTCGACATTTACACACCGCCTCGACGTCGTGCCTCCGTGACCCTCTCTGTAGGTGCCTCCGTGACCCTCTCTATGTGTGGCTCCGTGGCCCTCTCTGTGTGTGCCTCTGTGCCCCTCTCTGTGTGCCCCTCTCTGTGTGCCCCTCTCTGTCCTGGCGAACTTACCTTTAAGACTTTGCTCCAAGTTCGCCTCACTTTGCGCCGCGTTGCGCCACTCACCCGACATCCGCGCAGCTCTCGCTGCCGTTTTGGTTGCGCTCGCCGCATGCAGGCGCATGCTGTTGGGAACGGCCCTGTACAGGGATCACCCGACCTCCGCGCGGCCCCCGCTTCCAGTTTGATCGCGCTCATCACATGGAGTCGGATGCTGGTGGAACAGGCCCTTTACCCAAGAAATGCTTACCATTTCCTCTAAATTTAGGTTTCAACACACAAGCACACACCAACTGCATGCATGTTACAGTGCCGTCACTGCAATATTATCTCAAGGTATTTCACTGGAAGTTTTCACAACAACATTTGACGCAAACGTCACTTTTAGAGACATCAGGAGAGGTGTTTATACACTTTGTCAATGAGAAAGCTGTTAAGAGCTGCCTTGGAGGCGAGAGAGGTTGAAGGGTTCAGGGGAGATTATTTCAGGACTCAGGACAACTGAAGGTATAGGACATAGTGCCGCAAAGGAACAGGCCCTTTGGTCTACAATATGATGCCAAGGGATTCCATTCCCTGAATATCATGTGCATTTCTAAAGGGCTCTATCATATTTGCCTCCATCATCACTCCTGGCAGTGAATTTCTGTTTGGCCATTAACAATGGAGCAGAAGTGCCTCAAAACAACAATTTAAGGCAAAGTTAAGTTTAGTTTAATTTAGTTTAGTTTAGATTATGGTTATGGTGCCAGGCCAATAATGTGGCTCTCAACACCAGCAAAACCAAGGAATTGATTGTGGACTTTGGTAGGGGTAGGATGAGGACCCATAGTCCCGTTTATATCAACGGGTCGATGGTTTATATCAACGGGTCAAAAGCACATCAGCACCTCTACTTCCTGAGAAGATTACGGAGAGTCGGTATGTCAAGGAGGACTCTCTCGATCTTCTACAGGTGCACAGTAGCAAGCATGCTGACCGGTTGCATCGTGGCTTGGTTCGGCAACTTGAGCGCCCAGAAGTGGAAAAGACTGCAAAAAGTCGTAAACACTGCCCAGTCCATCATCGGCTCTGACCTCCGCACCATCGAGGGGATCTATCGCAGTCGCTGCCTCAAAAAGGCTGCCAGCCTCATCAAGGATCCGCGCCATCCTGGCCACTCACTCATCTCCCCACTGCCTTCAAGTAGAAGGTACAGGAGCCTGAAATATGCAACATCCAGGTTCAGGAATAGCTGCTTATCCACAGCCATCAGGCTATTTTACTTCGGAGTCATGTGAGTGACTACGTGAAGACCCCGCCAGCACGCATGCGTGACATATCGTCAAACGCATTGCGGAAGCGACAGTCGGGAGGAGCGCCGCTCCTCCTACGTAAGTTTAAAAACCTTCAGAAGGTAAGTCTTACCATTCTGGTGAGCGTGGCGACTCAGTGTTCTTTGTGTTTCAGCAACGGAGAAAGCACCATGGAGTCGAGGAAATCCAGGAGAGCAGCGGCAAAAACCACTGCTGTGGAAAGCATCCAGCAGTGTGCCGTCTCTCCAGAGCTGCAGGTGCTACCAGCAGCTCCCGACTTCTCGCCGCAACAGACCGCAGGTGCAGCGCGGTCCGCCGGCAAAACCACCCGGAAGTCGGACAGGTCCATTGACTCGGCTGGGTCCGGAACTGAGGACACCCCGTTCGCAGATAGCGATGGCGGGCGTCTTTCCCGCATGGAGCGGATGGTGGAGCAGTTGCTCCAGCGTGACCTGTTTATGCAGGGGCAGAGTCACGGTGGGTCTCCTCGCAGACCCATGGCAGTATCCTATCAAGGACTGCCAAATGTCTCACCCTCTTCGCAGGGGAGCATTAGGGGTCAGAGCTAGGCTGACCCTGAAGAAGGGGCAATGACTGAAGAGTCGCCTGTGTCAGGGGTGCCAGAAGAGTTGTTGGACATGGTTAATAAACATGCTGTACCAACCCAGAAAGGACTGCATTTCTCTAAATGTGCCTGCAGTCATCAACCCCATCTGGGGCAACATGAGCCCATCTATAAGGAGCCAGGAGGTGAAACTCCAGAGAATCCTTAAACTGCTGGCTGCTGGTATCACAGCAGTAGCTAGAACAGTTGATGGGGCTGAGATGCTTGAAGAGCTGCAAGACGCTCTAGCACTCCTGTGTAATACTCAATTTGAGATTAACAGTTACAGAAAGAGCATCATCAAGCCTGCACTTAATCCCAAATTTGCGGGATTATGCAGGACTAGCAGCACACAGCCGCCAACTTTGCTGTTTGGGAACAACGTCCCGAAGCAGGTGAAAGACCTGGATGAGGAGGCCAAGGCTATAGGCCTGATCAAGGTGCCAAACACCTCTAAAACGCATTATCAGCAGCGGCAGCTCCCCTACACAACCACCAGACAACAGTACAACGAAAGACCATCTGGTGGTGAAAGCTCGAAGGCCGGCCCACCTGCACAGCGGTCTTTTTTAGACCATGGCCCAGCCCGGCCTTCTTGGAAAATGTGCCAACCCCACAACGCAGCAACACAATACCAGAAGAAACAAGGGCAAAGACAACCCACACAACACCGGCGGTAACCATGGAGGTAGGTGGGTCTGGTTGCCTCAAAAACATTGCATGTCTAGATTCATCAAGGGTTGGTGGACGGTTGCACTTGTTTCATCATGTTTGGAGCACTTTTACCTCTGATCCTTACATACTCGGAAGTATTCAGGGTTACAAAATTGAATTTGTATACGAACTCCCCATCCCAGTTCAGCATACGCCTAGCCGGAAGTTCATACTTTCACAAAAAGAGAGAACAGCAGGCCATGCTGAACTGTTAAGACTAAACGCAAAAGTATCAGCACAACGGGTCCAGTCCTTACATAAGCTAAGTATGGACGCCATGTATATCACCAATGGCAAGATAACCTTTCTGATACAGGGGTTACTTAAACAAAACCGACCCGGGTCCTCTGGCCAAAAATTAGAATTTCTGGCCTATCCTGCAGATAGTCGACTGCATTGTGACAAATATTTCACGATATATAGAAGTCATCAAGAGCCTTAGGGGCACAGAGAGAGCTTTACTCATAAGCCACAAACGCCCTCACCATAAGGTCACAGTGCAAACCATCTCCAGATGGTTAAGGGTGGTATTAGGTGTAGCGGGGGTGGATACTAATGTTTTCAAATCTCACTCCACCAGGGCTGCATCCACATCAGCGGCTAGGATGATGGAAGTTCCTATGGACCACATCCTTGCCACAGCGGGTTGGAGCAATGAAAAAACTTTTCAGCGCTTTTATAATAAACCCGTGGCCGCTCCTGAGACGTTTGCAGGAAAAATTTAAGTTCTGTTACATAATTTATCAAATGTGGGACATATTATATTAGGTATGAATAAATACCTCCTTTGTTTTTCAGCACAGTGTCATGTCTGAAATACGTTCATCCTCCTTTCCTAGCATGGCAGTGTGTGAGCATGGACTCGTTCCAGGGCATGAAATCACAGAGCTTTGAAATCTTTACGTAGTCACTCACGTGACTCCGAAGTAAAATAGTAAGATTAAATGAGAATTTACCAGTTTGAAGTTTGATCTTTATTTTATGAGGAGTTACGATGAGGGCTTACATGTCCTCCGCTCCCAAACCCTCTATTATAAAGTTCAACTGGTATGGAAGTTCTCTCTTATCTTACTATGTTCGTCTACTCTGGTATCTGTGATTCCACACCACTGCTTTGAAGAATGTGGCGCATGCGTGCTGGCGGGGTCTTCACGTAATCCCTCATCGTAACTCCTCATAAAATAAAGATCAAACTTCAAACTGGTAAGTTCTCATTTAATCTTACTATTAAACTCAACTCAAACAAAGCTCTGAACATTAATAGCCCATTGCACTTTATCTGATTATTTATGTGTGTGTGTATATATATATATATATATATATATATATATATTCAATAGTATATGGTCACACTGATCTGTTCTGTATTTATTTATGCCTACTATATTCTGCTGTGCTGAAGCAAAGCAAGAATTTCATTGTCCTATCTGGGACACATGACAATAAACTCTCTTGAATCTTGAATCTTCAATCATTATTGTCATGTATACAGGAAAAGCTTTTGTTGTGTGCTAACCAGTCAAGCAGAAGGACAATACGTGATGTGACATGGCCCTTATTTGCATTTCCCGGCCTGTTCACACAGATGCCTAACATTGTGTGTATGTTGCTGTCATATCTGCTTTCACCACTTCCTCTGGCAGTGCATTCCAGCACCCACCACTCACTGTGTAAAACACTTGGCCTGCACATCCCCTTTAAACTTTTCCTCTCACTTTAAAGCTATGCCGTCTAGTTTGTAGTTTAGAGATACCATGTAAAAACAGGGCCTTCGACCCACCAAATCTGTGCTGACAAACAATCAAACATACAATAATTGTTTAAGAAGGAGCTGCAGATGCTGGAAAATCGAAGGTAGACAAAAATGCTGGAGAAACTCAGCGGGTGAGGCAGCATCTATGGAGCGAAGGAAGACAAAAATGCTGGAGAACTGTACACTAGTTCTCAGTTTTGCGTACTACACACTAGGTGCAATTTACAGAAGCCAATTAACCTACACTTGCATGTCTTTGAACTGAGGAAGAAAACTAGAGCACCTGGAGAAAACCCATGGGGTCACAGGGATAACATACAAACTCTGTACAGACAGCACCCGTGATCAGGATCGAACACGGGTCTCTGACGCTGCAAGGCAGCAACTCCTACAATGCACCATTATGCCGCTCATAGTATTTGAGATTTCCATCCTGGGGAAAAGACACTGACTATCTACCCTATCCAAATCATTCAACATTTTAGAAACTTCTATCATTCTCTGATGCTCCAGAGAAAACAATCCAGGTCTGTCCAACGTCTCCTTGTGGCTAAGACTCTCCAATCCAGGAGCTTTAGTTTTGTAATTCGAGACCCTTCTTCAAACTTGTCTCGACCCGAGACGTCACCCATTCCTTCTATCCAGCGATGCTGCCTGTCCCCCCGAGTTACTCCAGCATTTTGGGTCTATCTTCACCAGGGAGTTGCCTAGATTGTTACACATATAATGTAACAACAATAATATGTATATAAACTATACATAACTAAAACTCTGATCTTATTATCTTCCGGTTTGGCGGTCATTCTATTTGCGCAAAAACGGTTTGCGATAGCGCTACGATTTTTTGCCAGTTCACTCGCCGTTCTCCTATGCTGCGAGCCCACCAAGTTTCATTCTGACCAGTTGAATGTCGTCAAAGTTAGCGAGGTTTAAAAATCTTAAAATACACGCGTGCGCAGATCGATCTCTTCTTCTGCCTTCCAGCGCCGCGCGGATTAGCCTCTTCTCCTGTCACTCCCCGGGATGGTACGCCCCTTCCTGCACCATTGCGTCTTTACTGGAGCTGAGCAACGCCGGTGGAGATTTCCAACCGGACATTCGGAGGGACCCGACGCAGCCTCGCCCCAAGCAGCAGCCCAGCAGCATGGCGATGTCACCAAACAGAAAGCGGAGAGTCTGATCCCGGCGGAGGAGAGCATCCAGTGCCCGCTCTGGGTCGCGAACGCACCTCCATCGCAACGCCCCGCAGCTTCACCCCTTTCCCATCTGGTCCTCCTCGCTGTCTCCTGCCCCCTCCCCCGCGATATACCCCTCTCCCCCATGGCTCTTCCCCCATCTTTTCTCCGAGCTCCCTCCGTCATGCTGGCATAGCTGCTGGTGCTTCTAGGCCAAACCGAGGCCTGGGTCTGAGGGCGCCGACGGCTGATGCTCCTCCGGGGCACGCGAGAAGGGAGAGGAGCAGCAACCTCGAGATTCTGGGGAGGGAGAGTGGAGGAGGAGAGGGGATACAGGGAGAGGAGGGGAGTAGGGAGGGGAGAGGAGTTATGGAGGGATGGAGTGACTGAGGGTAGGGGAAAGGATAGGGAGGGAGAGGTAAGGGATGGATTTGGGGAGGGGAGGAGGAGAGGAAAAAGAAGATGGCGGAGGTGAGGAGGGAGAATGGTGCAGGACGGGGAATAGAGGGAGAGGAGGGAGAAGTGGGGGGGTGATAAGGAGTGAGGAATAGAGGGAGAGGGGGGATAGTGGGGGGATAGGGGGTGAGGAGTGGGAGAGATGGGGGATAGAGGGATGCCTCTTGTTGGTTGGGAATGGAGAGGAGTTATGGAGGGTGGGAAGGTGTGACTGATGGTAGGGAAAAGGAGAGGAAGAGAGAGGCGAGGGAGGGATTGGGAGAGGGGAGGAGGAGAGGGGAAATAAGAGGGAGGGTGGAGGAGAGAGAGTGCGAGGGATGAGGGGAAATGAGCTGTGCCTGTGTAATTGGGGGCTATGGGTGAGTGGTGGAATATTGCATTGGGGGATCAAGCCTCCTGTGTGACAGGAACCCAATGGGTCTCACTTAGTCTAGTAACATTATAAGGGGCATAGATAGGATGAAGATAGTCCGAATCTCTTTCTTCGTAGTAGGGTATCAATAACAAGAGGGCATAGGTGGAGTCCCCATGTGCCTACTGTCCTTGTCTTTTACAGCAGAGGTCATGGATCTGTGAGTTCCTGGCAGAATTGCAGAGACAAATAACTGCAGGACATATTGTGCAAGGAGCATCAGTGTGCGAGTGACGGAGGGACTATGTGTTTGGGCTGGAGGGTCAGGTGCCATTAAAATATGCTGCCCTGCCTTGGGCGCTGCTTCTTGAGTTTCATGAGAATCGTTGAATTTGCACAAATGCAAAGCGTTCCATCACACTCCGGAGCTGTCTTGTTGGTTTTGTGGAGTCATTCATCACAGGATATCCATCATTAGATCTGCTCTTGAATTTGCCTGTGTAAGTGACTGGTCTATCATCAATCTTACTGAAATAGTGAAATAAAAATAAAAACACGTAGCAATTCAGCCAACATCTGTGGAAATGTAACAGTTGACTCGATGTTTTGGGCACCTCAGCGGGGCTGGGTGATGTTCACTTGCTGAAGGATTGCTCACCCCTCAACCCTCCCCCCCACCCCCACTTTCCCACAAACTCAGTGACAAATTGTTGCTTCACACTTAGTAATGTTTGGACTTTACATTTCTTGTTCTCGATGAGGCCACTTTTGATGTGGGTGTGGTGAGTTGCTGTTCGCCTTGCGTGTGTTGTGGCTTGTGTGAAATGATGTCAGAGCCAGCCACTGCGGATGTTGCAGGAAATAGAACGCCTTGTTTACCAGAAGTGCACACTGCCTTTGTGCTCAGTCACTTGGACCTGTTGAAATAGACTTTCACCATCACTCATAGTGATGGAAAAAAAAGAGGAATGCAAAATTGCTGTCACCCAAAGCAACAGTGGCCAAACGTCTGTTTTGTTTCAGATACATGAACAGTCCATGAGCATTCCAGTGCTTTGCATACACAATGAAGTGGCAAAACCAGGGTATGAAGAAGGGTCTCGACCCGAAACGTTACATATTCCTCTTCTCCAGAGATGCTGCCTGTCCCGCCAAATCAATCCAGCATTTTGTGTCTAAGGAACAACAGATACTGGTTTACACCGAAGATAGACACAAATTGCTGGAGCAATTCAGTGGCATCCCTGGGTAGTAGGAATGGGTGATGTTTCGAGTCGAGATCCTTCTTCAGTCTGAAGTTACTCCAGCATTTAGTGTCTAACTTCAGTGTAAACCAGCATCTGCTGTTCCTTCTTGCACAACCTCTGGGAATTGTAATTCCAAAAATGAAGATTTTTTTGCCTTTTTGCCTTTTATGGTCAGGGCATTCTTGCCCCCTCCCTAAGCCCCACAGAAGGTGGTGTTCAGCTGCTGTCTATCCGGTGAACTTTCTCCAAGGTACTCACAGACTGAGCTCCAGGATTCAGGGCCAGTGATGATGAAGGGCCAGTGATTTATTACCTGGTCAGGGTGGTGTAGACTTGGAAGGGGAGCCTGTAGACGGTTACTCTGGCCCTCGCCGGTGAGAGAAAGTGTGGGTTTGTGAGCTGTTGACGGAGCCACCTGGGCGAGTAACCTCAGCGATCGTGCGGAAGGTGCAGACGGCAGCCATTGTGCACCATTGGTGAAAGGAGTGAATGTTGATGGTGGTGGGTGCGGCTCCAGTCCAGTGGCTGTTCTGCTCTGCACGGTCAACCTGCTCGCATGTTGTTGGTGCCGTGCTCATCCAGGCCAGTGTTCCAGCACGCTCCTGACTTGTGCCGTGTAGATGGTGGAAAAGCCCTGCGGTGTTAGGTGATGAAACTCGCGCCAGGGTACCCAGCTTGCTCCCTTCACACTGATGAAATCTGAAGTCTGATCTTCTTCAGTCTGAAGAAGGGTTTCGGCCCGAAACGTTGCCTATTTCCTTCGCTCCATAGATGCTGCTGCACCCACTGAGATTCTCCAGCACTTTTGTCTACACTGATGATATACACGGCCACACAATGTCACAGTTCCTGGCGGCCCAGAATCACCGGTACATCCTGTAGCTTTGCTTCATCTTCCCCTCCTCTCAGCTCCCCTCCGCTCCCCTTCATTCCCCTCCACTTTCCTCAGCTACCCTCATCTCTTCTCGGTTTCCCTCAGCTCCCATCAGCTCCCTTCATCCTCCCTCTGCTTCCCGCAGCCTCCTCGCCCCATCGTCTCCCCACAGCCTCCCTCTGCCCGCCTCGGCCTCCCTCTGCAGCCCCGCCTCCCTCACCCCCTCAGCCTCCTCATTTCCCATCAGCTCACCACTTTCCACTATCCGAAGCATCAACGTCAGGGCGTAATGGATTCCAGGTCGAAACTCACCATAAAATGCTGGTAATAGAATTACTGTCAGTTGGTGAGGTTATTAATTTGAAGAATGTTGAGTTTTCTTTCACACGGAATCTGCAACCATCTGTGTTTGCTGAGATTCAGTGATCTCCGGGGCAGCTGCTCGCTCCAGCAACTTCCTTAATACTTCTTGATCCTGCAGACATTTACAAGAATGAAACAATAGCTGCAAACTCGGGCTTCCCTCGTTCCTTCCCGGCCCTGCCTGTCCCGACTCCATGTACATGTTTCTCACTTCCTGGATCGGGGCCCAATCTGCACAGATCAAGGACAGACCACAGAACAGGATGACTAACGTATGAAGACTTTCCTTGCAGACGCAAGAGACTGCAGATGCTCGTATCTGAAGCAAACACCAAAAGGATGGAGGAACTCAGTGGGTCAGGAGGGAATGAACTCCCTCCATTGATGCTGCCTGACCCATTGAGTTCCTCCAGACTTTTGTTTTGTTGATGAACATTCCCTATCTATTACCTTCACTGATGCTGCCTTGTTGATGTTTATTCCACAGAATGTAGAGAACAAGGTATCTTGGCCCATCTGCTGGGCGATAGTGTCTCCATCCTGCACCCTCCCCACCTCCCCCAAGGAATGTCTCTTCTTCCTCTCTCACAATTCCACCAAACTCCACATTCTCACCATATGTGAGCTAGTTTTTCTGTCGGATTCTCAGTACCACATCACCTTTCACAAGGCAAGACATTCGCAGCAAATGAACTAGCTACAAGTAGAGTCTGTGTTAAAGAGAGGAGGTTGACGAAGGGTCTCGACCCGAAACGTCGCCCATCTCCTTCGCTCCTTAAATGCGGTTGCACCCGCAGAGTTTCACCAGCCTTTTGTGTACCCACAAGTAGAGTCTGAACAGACTTGGATTTGCGGGAAGAGTTTCTTACAGCCTATCCATTCCTATGGAAACCCAGAAGCCGGTTGCAGATGGAGATCTCAAGCTGAAGGTCTAAATGCTTAGAGATGAGTTTATTGGATATGATGGAGTTGAAGGCCTAGTTATAGTCAATGAGTAGACATCAGGAAGCAAGATGCTCTGGAGAGGGAAACTAGAGATCTGAAGAGCTACAAAGAACAAATGAATGAAGGGACAAATCAAAGACAGCAACGATGTTCAAGCAAAGGTGGAGCCTACCATGGTCTGCTGTTGGTTGTAGGGAAGGCGTCACCTATCCATGTTCTCCAGGGATGCTGCCTTATCCGTTGAGTCGCTCCAGCGCTTTGTGTCCTGTTTTTGTAAACCAGTATCTTCAGTTCCTTATGTCCACAAAGAAGCTGACCTCTATTTGTCATCAGCCTTCTACTGGGCCTGACTCTGTGCGTAACTGAGCATCTTGTGAAACAGTCTGTGTTAAACCAGGAAGCACAGTTCTGCCTTACTAGAACATGTGTACCATCTCCTGGAAACCACCTTTCACAATAAATAGGAACTTGCCTCATTTTGGATTTCCCTGAAATATTAAGTTATAGTATGGGTCATAAATGCCCACACAAATTGAGCAGCAGCTGTGGAAATGAAACATTTGCAGTTGCCCCAACCTCTACTCATCCTGATTTCATCATCACCAAATGTAATCCCACAACAGGATTGTGCAGTGTAATGGCTGAACCTGCCGCCAATCCCACAACAAACCACCACTTCAGTTCAAGACAGACTCCTTGTCTGGTGTGCACTGAGCATGTGATGCAACTGCAGACAGTGCTTCAGTGGTGGACTATCTGCCTGAGGCACAGCCTCCTGCAGAAGGAGGTTCCTTCAGTCAGCCACGACAAACAGGGTGACAGTACAAAAACTGAGGCTGGTACGATTCCACTCCGAGCAGCATCTGCCATCCAGAACTGGGTACTGGAACGCCCGCAGGACCCGACCCCAGGATCACACCTACAGCAGTCAGGGACTCAGGAGACAGGACCACGGAAGATGGGACCGCAGGAGACGAGACAACAGGAGTCAGGTCAACAGGAGACAAGATCACAAGAGAAGGGACTAAAGGATCAGACCACCAGGATTCGGGCCACAGGTGTCCACCACACATGAGTCGAGACAACAGGAGTCAGATCCACAGGATCGAATGTCCAGGATTCAAGGCCACAGGAGATTGAACCCCAGGAGTCAGGTCTATAGGAATCAGGTCCACCAGGATTCAGGACCACAGGAGTTAGACCCACACGAGTCTGGACAAGAGGAGTCAGGTCTACAGGTGGCAGGTCTACAGGACTGGACCCCAGGATTACACCCACAGGAGACTGGACCATGAGAACGGACTTCCACGAGTCAGGGGCCCAGGAGAGACTGAGCTCATGTTCAGACACTAGAGGGAACTAAGGAACCAATCCCTAAAGAATTTTTGGTCAAGATTTTGGCGCCAAGAACTGACATCCCTCTGCAGTTCCAATACGATGACTAGTGTCGGATTTCCTCTCAGTTTTCGCGATATTCCACTAACTGCTGTTCCCGCGGAGTCCAAGGATGCTACCTCTGGGCTTCTGCCTCACGTTAAACTCCAGGGTTAACTGAAGAAGAGACACTCTTCCTGGGCAGATACTCATCGACAAGACTTTATCTCCAGTGGAGGCAACAATCCTGAGTTGATCCAGAGTGCAGAAGCAGCAGATTCCTTCACTGAAGGGGCTTGGGAAACACTCGGGACTTCCATTGTAATTCCCTGCTAACTTCAGTCATCTGTCTGGCCAACCTTGCAGGTTCCACTCATTGGGATTAGACCTCCCAAACTCGTGGTTCCCAACTCACTCCATTGTGCACCAGACTGTTTGCATGAGCAGTAATGGTGAGATCATCAGGGGTATTCGGCTGCCTGAGTTACTGAATCTGACCCTAATTTAACTGGAACTACATGAGTAATGCTTTGTCATCACCACCCCACACTGCCATGCCTTTCACCACGGGCAACAGATGCATCAAAACCATGCTCTGCCGATTCCCTTTCAACTCAGAAGGCAAGCTTGGTCTAGGAGGTGATGGAGTTGGTGTAGATGATGGAGACACAGATTTCAGACTTCTAGTGGGGTGATTGTATTTCTCCTTGTCCCTGTCACAACTGCTGATCTGGACATGCAGATGCCTAATGGTGTCAGATGACCTACAGTGGCCTTGTCTACTGCACTGGTACCACCATGGGGCTGCTGAAACCACGGTGTCATGTCCTCCGATGGCCCACAATGTTGGTCGCTCTCTTGCCATTGTCAGTGTTGAAGGTTTTCATATAACCTTCAAGAACCCCTGAAAGTGGGGGCTCCTGTTCTCCACTCCATCCTTCCTCCCCCGCCCCTCACAACTGCATCTCCTGGGCATGTGTCCTTCATTTACTGGTCATGTCATGTCTGAGCCCACAAGGTCTCTGCCAGCTGGATGCCAGCTTGTTGGGCACCTTTACTACTGACTGTGTGGAGATGTTTCCTTTTCCTGAGAAGACATGAACATGTCATCCATTCCCTGCATATACATATGTCTATCCAAAAGTATTTTAAATGCGACTAACGTACCTGCTTCAACTACCAACCTGGCAGTACATTCCAGACACTCGCCACCTCCTGTATAAAAACATTGCCCCTCCCACCTCTTCTTTCAACTTTGCCCCTCTCAACTTAAAACTATGTCCTCTAGTATTGAATTTTCCCATCCTGGGAAAATGATTCTGACTGTCCACCCAATCTGCACCTCTCATAATTCTGTTACATTTCTCTCAGGTCTCCCCACAGCCATTAGTGTGCCAGAGCAAACAATGTATCGGTCCATCCTCGCTAATACCCACTAATCCAGCAATCATGCAGGTAAACGTCCTCGCACCGTTTAAGAAGCCTCCACATCCTTCCTGTCATGAGGTGACCAGAACTGCACACATTCATCGAAACACGGCCTAACCAGTCCCATGAAGCAGCATCATGACTTCATGACACTTATATTCAATACCATGACCTATGAAAGCAAGCACAGGACTTTAAGACATAGGAACAGAATTAGGCCATTCAACCCATCTGCCATTCAGTCATGGCTGATCTATTTTTCCTTTTCAACTACATTCTCCTACCTTCTCCCCGTAACCTTTGACAGCCTGCTTAATCAAGAACCATTCAGTATCCACCTTAAAAATACCTGTCTTGGGGTTCACAGCTGTCTGTGGCAAATGAATTCCAC